>JACXSL010000878.1:0-141000 GCA_019514585.1 Dendrobium officinale
GCCTTCCTAATGTTATTAGTGTTAAATTCAGATGTATTAGATGGATGATGTAGATTATACTTTATGAGAATTGTTGCGGGCTAGAGTATACACGGTGATAGAGTTAGTAAATTTTCGTCTGAGCGTTGCACGAATATCCAGCACACAAGCATAAAATAAATGGGAACACCAGGATTTTACGTGGAAACCCTGAAAGGGAAAAAACCACGGGGCCTAGCCCGGTTGAAATAGTTCCACTAGTGTTTTGTTTGAGATACAAGAGGCTGACTCGTCCACAAAGTTAGGACGATCAGATTACAATGAATCTCTTCTAAATTGAGATTCAATTACAATGTTGAGCAGAGTTCCGGCGTCACTAAGGAGATTGAGCAGAATTCAGGCGTCGTCCAGAAGTTGGACTGAATTCCGGCGTCGAGCAGAACTTTGACGTTACTTTGGAAGAATTCCGCCGTCGCCCGGGTGTCCGGCAGAATTTCGGCGTTACTCAGGCAGCTGGAAGAACCCCTGCGATGGTCGAAGAGGAGCTATTCCCTCATATCCTTCTCTTCTCTTCTTCTCTTCTTCTTGCTTGGGTCCCCTCTCATGAGAAATGAGGGGTCTATTTATAGATTTTATGTAGTGGCATAGTTCGTAAATAGGTGTGAGATCAGGGGCAAATAGGGAGTGGTTGATATTGAATCCCTTGCTCGTGCACTGTTCGTCAGACATTTGAAGGTCTTAATGATGTTGGAATTCGGCGATCTTGAGCTTGTTGAATTTGTCTCGTCGAGCCGTTCGATTCGATTATAAGCTTGTTAAAATCGGAGACCATTTGGTAACTCAAATTGTAGTATGAACTTTCCAACAGGACTTCAGGTGCTTGATTTGGGCCCATTTGGTCTCAGATTGAGATGAATTTGGTATCGTTGGGTTTGTATTTTCGAGACGCTCAGTTTGACTATAAACATGCTGAAATCGAAGTTCAGGTGCTCCCGAATTTAATTTTTGAAGTTTCCAGCTTGATTTTGCCTTGAGATTTGTGCTCGATCAAAAATAATTTTTTGAGAATATATCAGTTGCCCTCCTATTTTTGGATATCGTAGCTTCAGGGGTCCGAAAATATGTGTCACAAATTTTGAAGAATTTTTTCGAGTGATTCAGAATCGATCTTGTGTGTAGGAGCCTTGAATGGCTCTAAAAGTGCCAAAATTGAGTCCGAAACGTTAAAAAATGATTCGGGGCCCCAAAAATGTTTGATTTCGCTTTTTCGGGGCAAAAACTTGACCCAGATACGAGTGGCACTACAAGAAAATAGGTAATTAGCTACCAACAAAATTGGTCGCTAAAAATGATAATTTGGACGCTAAAGCAAATAGCGACCAAAAATTTTTGGGTCGCTGATTTGTCGCAGTAGCCTCGTCGCTGAGGCTTTTAGCGACCAAAAAAATTTTTTGGTTGCTAAATTAGCGACCACTAATTAGTATTGGTCACTAAAATTGGACATATTAGCGACCATGTTTTTGGACGCTAATGAATATTTATTTGGATGCTATTTAATAATTTTAATAATTAAATTTATTTATTACATTTTCCTGTAGCAACCAAAATAAAAATTGGTTGCAAAATGATCAACCAAATAAATCACATGCCCCTTAATTTCATTAAGTTTTGATATATATTTATGGATATAAAATCTATGATATTTAGTACAAAAAATTGTTATCCAATTATTATGCATTGACTATAGCAATTAAGATCAATCCATCACTCCTTTATATTGCAATTAGTTAGAAAATTTCATAATAGAGAAATAACACATTTTATTAACTTCTGGTCACAATAATAAAAAAGCATAGAATCCAAAAAATTATATTAATTCATCAGTATCATTATTAAGAATTTGCATATGATTTAACAAATACATCCATCAATTAACATAAAAAAATGCGATCTCAGAAATCATTAATCATAAAATCTTAATGTTTACAAAATGATAACATCTAGTTAACATAAAAAATTTTCATTTACTTTTATGTAAATAAATGTAAAATTACAAAATCAACTCTATCAAAGGTAAACGACAACATCAATTTATAATCATGCTAACACCAATAAATATATAGTAATGCTGCAGTGTGGGATCCAGTTCCATAACCATCAATGCACATTTGAGATGCAAAGAATTTCAACTAGGAGTACAAGTAGGCAACCCCTACATCAAATGTACCTGAGGAAAGTATAAACTGGGTATCCCCTAGAACGGCCGACTGAATCATAGGAACGGGTTTTTGATGGATACCATAACTCTTTAATAAATTGCCATTGCTAGTATCAAAAAATTTTACTTCACCAGAGTGGCTTCCAGTGACAATGCGATCAGAATTACCCAAGAAAGTAAGGCAAGTCAAAAGGGACACATCATATCGACATGTCCGACAAAGCCTAAACCTACCATACAAAAACTGACGATCTCGACGGCCAGCATGGATACCCCTATACTGCTTACCAAACTCATGAGTACTAGCCCGTGCCGCAATATTTGCTGGTGCATTGAGGCTACGGCGGGGTTCTGGGCAAACATGTGGGTACAGTAGAGAAAGTGGTGGTAGAGTTGTTATTGGAGCAGGGCACTACCGATGTTGATGCTTCAAATACTGCAATCCCTACATTAAAATTTAATAAACAAGATTATCAGAATATTTCAACAATTCTGAGATTATTCAAGGTAAAAATGATGGGAACTTGCATACCGCTTGGCAGCATGTCTTCCTCAAAGCAAAGTTCATAAAATTCTGATAGATGTTCTACTGATTGATAGCCTCCCTACAAAATTTTAAGTAAATTATTTTAAAAAAAATGTTATATCATTCTAAGAATATGAAGAGTAAAAACTCAAGGAAACAAAAATAATAATAATACTACTACAAGTCACATCAAAGGTATGCAGGCTTTATTTTGATTTTTTTTGTTCTCCTGTTGGACACATTTAACAAAGCCTGTGCATTTGGAAGAGAAAAACACACTAGCCTATCTCTATAATCAAAAATATCAAATAAGTTTCTACTAAAAGGAATGCTATCCACAAGGTCTTCATTTTCTTGGAACAGCTCACTGGTTAAGGATTCAACAAACTTAGCTCTGATTCCTCATTTAACTTAAAAAATGCGATAGCAAACAAATAAGAAATATTTAAGTTTCCTACTTAAATAATGACGTAGCAATTTCTAAGAAATATAAAGTTTCCACTGTATCATGAAAACAAGTATACTTTCATCAAACACCCATAAAGATGCTTAATTTAGGTGATGGAATTTACATGCTATTTCATACCTTCAGTTGCAGGCTTGCAGCAGTGAATTGGGCTTCAGTTGAAGACAAAACTACTACAGGTTGTGGAGAAGACTTCCAATAAACTATCTTAGACCATCAATACTTTTTGTTCTTTAACATCTACATTCTAGTTAAAAATAAGCTAAGATAAAATAACTGTAAAATCCAACCTCAAACACCATATTACTTTCAAACATTGAATTAAAACAACAGAAACTTCTGCGCAAACAAAAGAAACTTATCAAAAAAAATATATTTTCATCTAACTCAATTATAAAAAATCCTACAACAAATTCATAAATCTACAATTATATAATCTTTCCACAGTCTAAAATATACAACTTAAATCTTCATATGTATATGATCAATCAATTACAATAAATACCTTTACAACACATTATAATAAAATCCAAAAAAAAAAAAAAAGATAAGATACATTATAAGAAGAAACTTCCATCAAAGTGAATTAAACAATTTTCCTAGCAGACATGCCGTACATCTCTTTAAGAGCTACTTGAGAACTCTATTAGGTGCACTGCTTGCATCTCCAAAACATCTGCCTCTCTATAATGTGATAAAATATAAAATATTTATGAGTTAAGAACAAGCTCACGAAACATAAAAAGTGATGAAAAATAATACTCAAATAATAAAACTATGTAGCAATATAATGAAGCTCGCCAAAGAAGAGGACAGTGGTCCTTATCTTGAAAATTCATGCCATGAAAGGAGGCTAATATGTTCTATTATACTGTAAAGGATAGTGGTTCTTCTCTTGAACACCAGCTTGCTGAAATTCACTCGGTCGCCATCCAAGGCCTTCATATCAAAACCATCCTAGCTTCATATTCTTTATAGATAACTAAACCAAAATAGAAGAGAACAGACTCCTTATCTTAGCTATCATTGAGCAAAACTTCCTCATACAACTCTATTTTTTTACTTTAACAAATGCCTCAAATTGACTTCATTATAACAAAGTATATAAGCAGTGATAAGAAATACTATCAAATAAAACATCTTTAGTACCTTCCATTAGTCCTTAGGATGAGCAAACATAAAGAGTTGAAACACAGAAGCACTTACAGATCAACAACTTGCTTTATTTCTTTGTTATGCATACAAAATTCAACCAAAAGAGAAGGTGAAATACCAAAAAAATGTATATATACATTCTCCAATGGCCTTATTTAGCAGAATTTGTAAATATAAACTGAAAATTTTGTATATAAAACTAAAACTTGAGTTGAATGAAGAACAAAGTTCAAACAAAACCTTACAATCTATACATCTTCCCATCATTTTTAAGATCTGCACAAAAGTCATCATAAATTAGCAGAACAACTTCAAGCTCACTTCTGAGCTTTTGTTTCTGCAAATCAAAACCAATGTGTACAAAAACTTTCTTTACTATCAAATACCCTGCAATGAGTAAGGGATAGCTTCAAGACAATTATGTATATTACCTCCAATAATGGTTGGTTTATCGGTGCCATTATGCTTAGGAGGTTCACTTGTAGCAAGGATTTGATCTAGGCAACTGACAACGAAAAATCTTCATGCTTTGAGAGAATAATTACAAAAAAAAAAAATATCAAAAAGAAATTTGTCAATTTAGTCATATGTGAAGAATGCAATTCAGAAATGAGAGCTCTCAAACATTCAAAATTAAGTCAATATAAAGCTAGAAATACCTTCAACAGGGATTTTCTTTGGTGCACCCTTTGCTCGTGCTAGTCCCTCAAAAGATACGACATGTTAGGGCACATAAACACATAAAGCATTCGGTATAAACAAAAACATTTCAACTCAATCACCACGTATAAATTAAATTAATACAACAAACTCAAAATTAAAAGAAAATATTAAATAGTATGATAAGAAAATCTCACAAACAATTATTGAAATATCAAGCTATAAATTTATCAAGATATAAATTTATCCTATCAAGCACGATAAAAGAAAACCACATAAAATCCAAATGACTGCACTTCATATGAACATATATGGAAAATTTACTTTCAACACAGAATAGTATATATTTGCAAAATGAACAATTTAAACAATAACGGAAAACAAGAAGAAAAAGATAAATTTTATCCAATTAAGATGTTCTTTCATAGAGTTTAACCACAAATTTTAGAGCCAAAGACATGAGATCATTTAAAAGAGGAGCTAGGCATCAGAAAGAATATTGAGGTGAAAGCACTATTATGGAAAAACAAAAATAGTCTGAAAAAGATTCATGATAAATCCATTCACGTTCTTACATGAACTAAAATCTCTTCTCTTCCAACAGCATTCCCAGCTCCTTGATTGGACATAAAAATGGAGCATAGCAAAGGTACAACATCTCTGTAACAAGTGAACTACTAATTGGTATAAGGAATTGCCAGACACATGCTTTCAAGTTGCATCATCATATAAATAACTGAGAAAATAACAAAACAGCTCAAAAGAACCTAAATTATCAAGCTAAGAAACAGCCTTAAATCAATGAAGGCAAGCAATTCTATCCACGGAGATTAATCTCTCAGCATACTCTTAAGCAAAATTAATGGAAGATGAATATCTTTAGCCAATTCTATAACAATATAGATACTTTAGAATATTAAATTGACTTACAACACATGAAAATTGAGAAAGAGAAAAAAAGGAAAAAGTGTAGTATATAGTATTAAGCAGAATAGTGAGTCAAATCTTGAACTCCAACTTGTCAGCATAATCTAGCTTGCTAAAAACCTTGTTGAGACCAAGGCATGGCAGAATCTCAGCACTGGCCATTAAAGAAAATAAGTAAAACAAGAACATCATTGAAAAAAAAAAATCCTAAACAAATAAGAACTTGGAGTTATATCATATGGCCATTAAAGTTTTAGAGTACCAATGGATGAATAATAAAACATTATTTCTATGATCAAAATGAAGATGGTACATCAGATAAGAGAATCTCAAAGCTAGTTCAATTGACTCTACAGAAAGCAAAGTTAAGTAAATTAAAACTAAAAATGCAAGTAGCGTCTCATACTCACATACATCATCAATCGGCACATGTGAGATCAGGGTGCTAGGTAAATGTATTCTTCATATCATGCATTTAAAAAATAGCCATCCAAATTCAATGTATTAAACGAAATTCATATAAGTCTATCGTAACAAATTATTCTGGAATTCAAACATGAAGAAATGGTCCTAAATTAAAAAAATCATTTCTCCCACTTAATGAATCATTATGTTTTTTTCACAGCACCATAGCACGATGTGTAAGAAGAAACCCTACAAAAAAAATCAAGAAAATTGACAACATCTAGGACCTATTTTGATGCATGTAAGAGATGTAATATATGAGAAATGAATTAAACACCCTCTAGCTTGGACACAGTTAAAACACTTCACGGATAATTTTTCTCGCCAAAAGTTCAGATTGAACAAAACTTGAAAATCAACACAGGGGTAGAGTAAAAAAGAAAAAAGACTAAATGCAAAATCGTAAGTGAACTGTGAAAATCAACACAGAAATAGCCAATGGATCTTTTCCTCTCAACCACTGAAAATCAACCCTAACCTCTTCAAACAACTAAAGCATTCAAGAATGTTGAATGATACAATAAAAATTAGAAGCAACCATAGTATAAAGAATATCATAGAAATTTTGAAATGAAAAGATTAAGAACAATATTAGGGATAACCTGAGAGGTAGAAATCGATGGAGGCGAGTTTGTGGTATGATCCGAAGAATTCTAAGGGAAGAAACTCATATCAACGCATAAATGAGAGAGGTCGTGGCCACTTAACATGGAGTTCATAGATTGCAGTTTGAGGTCGTCGCTAGGGCAAACGGGAATAGCGAAAACGAGAGAGGTTTGCGAGCGTTAGACTGAGATCACGACATTAGGTTTTGCTATAATGTATAATTTTATTTAAATAAGTAATTGTTAAAACTTATATAATATATATTGCAATTAATTTCATCAATAAATTATTAGATTTATCATCTTAAAAAATATAAATATTAAATTGAATTCATCATTTTATTTATTAATTTGAATTTTTAAAATATTATTACAATAACAAAATTTTCCGGGGGCGCTGCCCCCGCAGGGGCGCTGCCCCTTGACCCCGCGACCTGACCGGGCAGGTCGAACCCCGTTAGGGGACGCTGCCTTCTTGGACTCCCTTACATATCTGCGAAGCGTGCGGTTATGTATACAATTAGAAAGAATAATTAGTCACAAAAATGACATGTATATATTTAAGAAAAAAAATCTTTAGATTTTTAGCGACAAAATTAGCAGCCAATTTTTTTTTTGGTGGCTAATATCAAAATTCTTAATTATTTAGAGGCCTTACTTATTTTTGGTTGCTAAAAGATATCTTTAGCGACCAATTTTGTTTTGTCTCTATTTTTTTTTGTCGCTATTGACCTATTTTCTTGTAGTGATGGGCAGCCAAACCGGCCGGCCAGCCGCCTCCGCCACCACCGGCGACATGGTAGCACGCAGTAAACCCGCCGCCCCACGCTGTGTGCTGCATGCGGCCTATCTTGCCAGCCTGACCAATTCGCTCCACGCCAGCCTGGGCCGCCCCATCCACGCGCCTATGGCCCGCCTGTCCTGCCCAACCGAACTGGCTCCGCACCCGCTGGAGACCGCCACTGCTTCGCGCCCGCTGTCCGATCAGCCTGCGTCTTGCCTGCGCGATGCCACACGCTGCCTGTGACCAAGCGACGTATGGGACCGGCGGTTGCAGCTATCACCTTACGGCCAGTCCCACCGACTTAAAAAAGTTTTTTTTTTGTGATTTTTTGGCTTAAAAAATCCCAAAAAATTCTGAAAATTCGGAAAAAATTTAGGAAATTCAAAAATATAAGAAACTACCCTCTTCTCCGAGAAAGACTATAAATAGGCCCCCAAGGCCTATATAAAAATTGCACATTCTCTTCTTCTCCCTCTAGCTCTCTGATAGTTGAGGCTTTTCGCTATTTTTGAGTATGTGACTTTCCCTACTCGACTCAGCGCCCCTCCTCTTGTACAGAAGTTGAAGACTTCTCCTCGTCTTTCTTCTTTCTCCCCCATTTTTCTTCCTACTCTAGGGGCTTTCAGCTATCTCTCATGGGTGATTTTCCCTACTCCGATTAGCGCCCCACTTTAGTAAAGGAATAGAATGGGTGATCATTCTACCAAAAATCCTCCTGCAAAAAAAAAATCATCCAGTCACCTTATTTGAAGGTCTGAAGAAGACTCACAAGGAGCCAAAGACCGATGATGTTATTTCCACCATCACTGACGACTCCATCATTTCTTTTAGGAAAAAAAATCCATTTTCCTAACGATCTGGTGATGAAGGTGCTGACAAGATCGGATCATGCCCGTTTCCCTCTGTCGGGACATGTGACAGTGTATGAATTCAGTGAAAGTTTGTTAGGGATTTTGGGCTCTTATGAACTAGTCCAAGGCTAATTAAGAGAGAAGTGAATTGGTATTTTAAAAAATCTTTCACAATAAAAAAGCCAAACCAAACCAAAATTTACCACAAAGAAAACATAATGCGGAAATTAAATGCGAAAATAATAAAGAAAAGAACACATCAGATTTATAGTGGTTCGATCAAATCTTGACTTACGTCCACTCTTTGGAGGCACCCTCCGAGTATTGCACTAAACTCATTATCTATCCTTTAGCCCACACAGCTAGGCGGAGAAGCCCTTACAAAATCACTTCCACTCTCCACGGTGCGGCGGAGTAGCCGGGTCCTTTGACACCTAAGAGATATTCTTCTTCCCAAAACTTCCCTCAAGACAAGCCTTGATTCCGATGGTACTAAGGAGCAAGCATGCCGAAGCAACCGTGTGAAATCCCCCTCCACACTCCCTTGAAACCCCCTCCAAGGATATTCCTCCTCTCTCAAACTCCACCCTTTCCTCTCTCCCTTTCAAGCTTTCTCTTCAAGTTCCCTCCAAAAAATGAAGCTACTATGGCTGCCAAAGACACTCTTCATGAGAAAGCAAGAGGTATTTAATTAGATTTACAAAACGATATTATCATCCAGGATGATCGTCGGATCATCCCGTACGATATGTATAAAAAGAGAGCTTCCAAAAATCCTAAAAACTCAATTTTTGCACCAAACATCATCCAGGATGATCGCAGGATCGTTCCGTACGATGTGCTTAAAAAGAGGGCTTCATAAAACCCTAAAAACTCAATTTTGGCGCCGAGAATTGTTCTGGACGATCGCAAGATCGTCCAGTATGATTTGCAGAATTTGACCTGATAATCCTGGACGATATTAGGATAGTCTAGGTCGATTAGTACAAAAAATGTACAAATCGTCCAGGACGATTTTGTGGATCGTCCAGGATGATTAGAAGAAAAATTATGGAATTTTGGCTTGGACGATTTAGGAAAATCAAGTATGTCGGCAAACATCGTCCTGTATGATATACATATTGACCAGGATGATTAGATTGAAAAATTTAACCATAATTAGTCCCCTAATCACATGATCAATTTAGGCATAATTTGTATTGATTGTCTGAGATGATTTGATCATCTGGGATGATTTGAACAAAAATTTAAACTTAAATCCATGCCTAAATTGTCATTGGCGGCTCTTTTCCAATATCATAAAGGATCATCCAGTATGATTAGTTCAAAACTTGATCTTCTGGATTTGATTAGATCTCACTCCCTTGAGTGTGCGTGTGCATGGTCACCAAGCAAGCATACATCCTTACAATACTTAACTCAAGAAATAAAAAATTACATCAAAGAATATTACAAACTCTTTTACAACATAATATTATTCAACCCAATCTTGAGCTCTTATTCTTTGTTTGATGTTGCATGATATTCCTAAAATGTTAGTATACACACAAACAAATATATAATGTAAATATAATTAGACAACTAGAAGTGAGTCATAATATTTGTTATTATTTAAAACATAAACTCATAAGCTCGAGTTGCAATATTCAGATTATGAGTGGGGCTGCAATTTCCACCATCTCCTAAATTGATTGACATTCTGATGGTCTATGGAGTGAGTTTATCTCAATTTTCCTATAGGGCCATGTCGATCGTAATGGTCCTGATCGTGCTTTTTAGAGACCGTAGAGTGGTATTATCTTCAGAATGCCTTTTTCAGATGGGGCATCTCTTTAGCGACGCCCAAGGTCACATTTCTTTTAGATCCAAGTGGTTGGATATTCGTACCGGAGACCCGTCAAAAGGTTGGATCAGTGACTTCTTTTATGTGCAAAATGATTGAAACCTTCAAGAAAAGTGGGGAAAGTTGAAGGAGTTCTCCGTTTTCCTTCATATTGGAGCAGATGATTTATTAAAGATTCTGAAGCTTCCTGATATTGATGTTCTACATTATGAGGTGTGTTATTTGAGTAGATACATAGATGAAGAATACTTTGTTCAAGGTGGGATTATATAATCAAGCAAAAAGATCACATGCACAATTGCTGAAGAAATCTGTAAAAGTTCTAGAGGCCCAAAAAAATCAATCCAAGCGACCAGAGAGTGAGGGAGATTTGGAAGCATCAAAGAAGAAGAAAGCAGATGAGATTTTGACAGTTACCAGCAAAGGTCCTCGTATCTCTCCGTCCAAGTCATGCATTCCAGAAGATGTTTTGAAACATAAGTACATTGGTTTTCGATGGGCTGATGAGATGGTGAGTTCACCTTTTCTTCTTTCCTTTTGTATATATTTTTTAAAGGATATGATTTTTACACAATTTTGTTGCTTCATTTGGAACAACATATTGATTTCCAACTTAAGATGAATAAGGTGTTGGATGATTGGAATAATGAGTTTGTGAATGTGAAATACCTTCAAGGGGAATATAAGAAAAAATATGACGATAAAGTGAAGGAGATGAAGGCGGTGGAGGATCAACTCGAACAGTGTAGAACATAGTTGGCAAACAGGATCACTTCGGCTTCCTCCCAGAATGAGCGGATGGATTGTCTACACATAGAGTTGGAAGAGACACAGGAGATAAATAACCAACCATCAAGAGATCAACAAATCCTTGAAGCTAAGAATAAGAGGCTCCAGAGTAAGTTGTCAGAGAAAGAAACTCAGCAGTTGCCATCTGTAGCCATTGAAGAGTTCAAGAAATCTTACACCTTCAAGAAAATTATTGAGGATAATGTTCAGGAGGCTTGTAATCATATTTATGATGTGGAGGTGAAAGCTTTGGAGGCAGAGTGCGTAGAAGATGGCTTCATTAAAAGTTTTATGAAGGGCGTTCGTGCAGTGTAGTGTAAGACTGGAGCGAAGATTGAGGGGTTGGCTCCTAGCCAGACTTCTGGTGATCCTTCTTCAGACTCTGGTGGTGAAAGGTTAGAGAGTGAATTACAACAGGCTTTTTGTCTGGAGGAGGACAATGATGATATTGAGATTTTGTAGGATTGTTCTGATGTTGTTTGTATCACTTTTTTTTTCTTTCTAGTAATTATATTGGTGTTTGGTGTTGATGCTTTCTTATAATGTACTTGATATTCAGTGAGATTTAAAGAAATTATTGAGATTTCTCTCTTTTTTAATGTATATGAAATTGATTCAACTTTGTTTCAATGAGAAATATTTTGGCGGTCTTTTTTGACTTAAGTGATTGCGACATATATCCTCTTTGGATATTCTGACCTATCCGAGGTTATTAATCAAAGCATTTGCTTCATGATTTTAACCTTAATGGAAGAGGTTCGATCGAATCCCCCTGGGATTGATCGTTCAGTGATTGAGATACAATGTAAATTGTGTATTTCTCGAATCATGAAAAAAAAAAGAGTTTGTGGAGAAGAGATAGTATCACGATAAAGTGAACATCACATTACTGTGTTATATAAGACAGTACAATAATTCCCTAATAAAAACTTAGGGATATAAAAAAGTGTTCTTCTATAATCAACACACAAGGGGTACACGAAAAACTTGAAAGATACAAAGCAAAACTACTTGAGGGGACATAATGCAAGACAAACACTTAGAACAATATAACACCAAACAAATAGTAGTATCAACTCCTACTGATATTACTTGCGAAGGTTGCCCACATTTCAAGTTCGGGGGAGCAGTTTTCCACTAGCATCCTTCAGTTTGAAGGTTCCGAGCTTGACCATAGCTGCCACCAAATAATGACCCTCCCAAAGGGGGGAGAGCTTATTATGCTAAGGGCCTTTTCCAGTGATTTCGATGCTTTATAGAACTAATGGAGATAGGTCGAGGCTTCACTCTCCAATTATAGTGACGAGCGATTCTTTCGTGGTAGGCAGCAGTTCTGAGTGAGCTTCATCTTTTACTTCTAGAAGGAGATCTAAATTTGTCCTGAGCCTCTCCTCATTGTTAATGATGACGAATGTCTGAACCCGATTGCTTGGGAATCCAATATCCACCGGTATGACTGCTTCTGTACTAAAACAGTGGTTATATAGGGTTTCTCCTGTAGGAGTCCTGGCAGTGGTCCGATAAGCCTAGAGGACATTTGGGAGTTCTTCAGCCCATTGCTCCCCTGCCTTTCCTAGGCGTGTTTTCAGCCCTTTCAAAATTATTCGATTAGTAACCTTTGTTTGCCCATTTTCTTGAGGTTGGGAAACAACTATGTGGATGAGCTAAATATGAAAATCCTTATAAAAAGATGTAAAGATCTTCCCAATGAACTGTGTCCTATTATCAGTGATGACTCTTGTAGGAATGCCAAAGCGATAGATTATATTCTTCCACAAGAACTGCTTGGCATTTTCTTCAGTTATCTTCGCCAAAGGTTCTGCTTCCACTCATTTGGTGAAGTAATATACAGCTAAGATAATGAATTTATGTTATCCAGTGGTTATAGGAAAGGGTCCCATTATATCGATTCCCCATTGGGCGAAAGGCCAGGGACTCTGCAGTGATGCAAGCTCCATAGCGGGTGTATGGGTGAGATTAGAATGCAATTGGCAGTTTTTGCATTTTTGAGTAAACTCAAGTATGTCCGGTTTCATTATAGGCCAATAGAATCCAGGCCTCATGATCTTGTAAACCAACGCTCTTCCTTCTGGATGTTCTCCACACACTCATGAATGTACTTCTTGGAGTGTGTAATCAGCTTTTGAAGGTGGAAGACATTTGAGATACGGTCCGGTAAAGGTGCGCTTATATAACTCATCACCAATAATGATGAAATTTACTGCTTGTCTCCGAAGTTGCATTACAGCCATGGGGTCTTCAGGTAGTATCCCATCTTGTAGAAAAGATAAGATGGGATTGATCCAAGATGCCTCTTTTGGTTCATCAATTGATTGTATAACCCACGGACCTTGAATACTCGGAAAGTGGATCTCCTCGATACACTTTATTTTATAAATATTTCTCGTTGTTGATGTAACTAGTTTGGAAAGAGCATCTTCTCTCGCATTATGCTCTCGGAGAATATGTATGTCTGATGCTCTTTTATACGGACCAGAAGTAACTTCACAATGCTGCAATACTGAATCAGTTGTGGATTGTGTACAATAAACTCCCCTTTTAACTGAGAGGCGACTAATTATGAATCAGTGTGGATTACTAAGTTTTGCACCTCATAGTCAATTGCTAGTCTCAATCCAGCAATAAGGGCCTCGTATTCTGCTATGTTGTTTGTTACTGGGAACTTGAGTCGGAGACCATACTCAAGGGTAACTTTCTTCAGAGCGATTAACAAAATTCTGGCCCCAGCACCAGAACTCCTAGATGCTCCATCGACATACAACATCCATCTTGGAGGAGAAGGCAAAGTGCTTGGTTGAACATCCGATACTGGGATGGTGCACTCAACTATAAAATTTACAAGTGCTTGAGATTTAATATTGGGCTTAGGCAAAGAGTGGATGTCAAATTCTCCCAGCTCTATAGACCACTTAATGAGCCTACCCAAAGCTTCTAGCTTTTGTAGGATACCTTTTAGCGGCAGATTTATGTAAACCCCGATTGTATGGGCTTGATAGTAAGGGCATAGTTTTCTGGCAGAATAAACTAACATCATTGCTGTATTATCTGCTAAATGATAACGTCCCTCTATTTTTTATACGATTTTACTGATATAGTAGATAGGGCGTTGCACAGCATTTTCTTCTCGTACCAAGATCGAACTAAGGGCTTGGGCAGAAACAGCCATGTATAAATATAACTTTTCTCCAGGTGTCAGTTTAGAAAGTAGCCAAATATTTTTGTAACTGTTTGAACGCTTCTTGGCTTTCATCTGTCCATTGGAACCCAGAGTTACGAACACCTTTAAGTACCTTGAAGCAGGGCAGATATTTGTCCCCTGAACGTGCTAGGAAATGAGATAGTGTTGCAATTCTCCCATTTAGCCTTTGGACCTTGATATTCTTCGGGGGTTCCATATCTCTCAGTACCTTAATCTTCTCTGGATTAGCTTCAATTCCTCTATGGGTTACCATAAACCTTAAAAATTTTCCAGAAGCGACTCTATAGGTACATTTAGTAGGGTTGAGCCGTATGTTGTAATGCCTCAACAAGTGGAAGCACTGCTCCAAGTTAGAGATATGTTGAGATTTTTTAAGCCTTTTTACCAACATATTATCTACGTATACCTCTATAATACACCCAATAAGGTTTTTAAAAACCTTATTCATGAGGTGCTGAAAAGTGACTCCAGCATATTTAAGCCCGAAGGGCATCACCCAATAGCAATATAATCCTTTGTCTGTTTGAAAAGCTGTTGCTTCTTCATCAGTAGGATTAATCTTTATTTGATTGTATCCATAGTAGACATCCATAAAGCTTAACATCTGATGCCCAGAGGCTATATCAACTAACTGGTCAATACGAGGAAGCCAAAAGCTATCTTTAGGGTAGGCTTTATTGAGATTCGTATAATCTATACACATTCTCTAAGCTCCACTCCCCATTCGAACCATGACCACATTAGCCAACCAAGAGGGATAGTGAACTTCTCGTATAAAGCCGGCTTCAAGAAGTTTATTCACTTCCTGCTCGATCGCTTACTGACGATCTAGTGTAATGTTTTATTTCTTTTGGATAATCGGTTTGCACGTCGAATTAACTTTGAGGGAGTGTACGATCACTTCGGGGATAATTCCGGGCATATCCGCCGGACTCCAGGTAAAAATATCCTGATTTTCTTGTAGAAAATCTGTGAGTTTTTTCTTCTCATCGTCTGAGAAAAGCGATCAAATCCACATCATCTTTGAAGGATGTTTTTCAAAGATAGGTACAGTGGTAATGTCTTCTACATGGGAAGTTCTCTGAGGGATATCCTCATTTCGGAGATCAAAGTCCTCAATGCTCAGGGTAACCGTTGGACATGACTTGACTTGCCTGAGATTGCAGGTTTGTGCTATTTGTTGATCTCCACATACCACACTAACTTCTATCGGGGTATGGAAATTTCAGCTTGAGGTGTGGAATAGAGGTGACAATCCCAAAAATTGACTGAAGCGGCCTCCCAAAGATAGCATTGTAAGCTGATTCTGACTTTACAACGATGAACTAAATGGAGTGTGTAGACTATCGAGGAAATTCTCCAAGTATAACTGGGAGACTGATTATCCCTTCTACTCATACAGGTCGATTATTAAATCCATACAAAGGACCTGCAGCAGGTTGAAACTTTTCTCTTGAGATACCCATATTGAGAAAAGTGGAGTAGAACAGGATATCTACGGAGCTTTCATTGTTAACAAGAATTCTTTTGACATTGTAACATGGGTCACCTATGCTTGCATTGATAATGAGCGAATATTGATGAGGGGTTTTTACTCCTTTCAGATCAGAATCATCAAAGGTGATAGAGTGAACCATGAGCCTTCTTTGGAGTTGGATTTTCATTTATAGCCAAAAAGACTCGATCATATAATAATAGGCCTCCAGCGATTGTCTCAATTTCACCAACTGCTATTCAGTTATTCACCGGTTGTCTCTATTGTTGATTTTGCCCCCTATCGGAACGAGTTTCCTCTCGGGTAGATGAATTTTTGAATAAATTGTCGAAGATAGCCTTGGTGGATAAGTCTTTCAATCTCCTCCTTGAGTTGCCTACAAGCTTCGGTAGTGTGGCCACGACTACGATGAAAATGATAGTATTGATCTTGATTTTCTATATTCGGCTTCAAGGGATGCAGCCATTTCACTGTATATTGATCTCTAACAACCATTAATATATTTGCTCGAGATGTATTGAGTGGAGTAGTCCTTCGCGTGTCGAGATTCTCATCATGGAAATGGAGGCCTAGGAGGTAGATTATTCTTCTCTTACTTCCTTCGTTGTGAGGATAAATTATCTATCACAGGTGCACCCTTGTGCTTCCCATTAGCTTGCTCAAACTATTTTTTATGAGCATTTTTGACCTCATCTGCAGAGATTTGTGCCTCCACGCAATGGATCAGATCAGCATATGAATGAACAATGTCTCGCATGAGTGCCGAATAGAATAGGCTAAGATGAAGGCCCCCAAGAAAGACCCCTCTCAGTAATTCGGGATCTACTCCTGGAATTTTTCGAGCTTCGGTGGAAAATTGTTGAAAATATTTTTTCAATGATTCACCTTTATTTTGATGGATCCCTGAAAGGTCAGAAGTATCCTTAACAATTATTCGATTAGCCACAAATTATTCGATGAACATCTTGGCTAATTTGACAAATGAAGGGATCATTTTGGATGGAGATGAAAGGAACCATGTACGAGCCTGTCCCTTAAGTATGGCAAAAAAGACCTGGCAGAGGAGTGCGTCTGAGGCTCACTGAATATGCATGACGCTTCTATAGTGGTCGATATGTTCACGGGTCGGATGTCCCATTGTAAGACTCGATGCTGGGTGTTGAAACTTGTTTACTATGAATTAGGTTGTTAAGCCTAAGCTTATATCCCAGGCTAACCAAGAGGGGTGAGGGTGAATTGGTATATTAAAAATTAATCCCTCTTTTGAGTATTTTAAACCGAAATTAAACTTTAATGAATTTTGTAGAAATAGTTTTTCAACCACAGTTTTAAAACAGTAAATCATAAAAATAAAAAAAATGTAGCAGAAAAATAATGACACCAGATTTATAGTGGTTCAGTCAAAACCAGACCTACATTCACTCCCCGGAGGCACCCTTTGAGTATTGCACTAATACCAATAGTGTCTCTCCTTTTGCACCCACAGCAAGGCGGAGAAGCCTTTACAACAAACTCTTTCAACCACTACCCGATGCGGTAGAGAATCATCGTCCTTTCACACTATCCCCAGTGTTGGCAGAGAAATGTCCGTCCTTTCACACTCTCCTAGTGTGGGTAGATAACCTTTTGTCCTTTCACACTCTCCTAGTGTGGGCAGAGAACCCTTTTTCCTTTCACAATCTCCATGGATTCAAGAACTTCAGCATCTCCTGAGAATCTACGTGTGGGAAGAGAACCCTTCGGCTGTTTACACTCTCCAAGTGTCGGTAGAGAACCAGATCTCCTTGACAGATCTCCTCACAATAAATATAGAAGGAAGAAAGAAAAGAGTAAAGTAATCCCAAATCACAAGTAGAGATTCTTACCTTTGAACGCCAAGCGAATCCTTCATGCTCCAATTGTAGGAATTCTCCTTCGAATGCACTCTCACACTCTCTCCTTAACTCTTCTTTCAACAGGCACGAAGATCAATGAGCAAAAAGATTGGGTGGAAGTAAAAATTGGACCTTATATAGGAGAGACAAGAAAAGCCATCCAAAAACTGCAAATATTCAAGTCAACACGAAATGGATCGTCCCGTACGATCGTGGATTTTCCTGGACGATTTTACTTAAAGTGTCAGAAATGATCCTAATAAATATTGGTACTAACTATGTTTATACACGATCATCGTCCTGTATGAACTAGGTTCATCCGGACGAATAGTTATTTCATAGGTCGGTTCCCAAATAACTACAGGATGTAACCAACTTTCTTAAGTTAGTTTCATCGTCCTGGGACAAACAGGATTTCATCTGGAAGAAATTTTTATAGAGAGTAACTCGTCCAAGCACGATTATAAATGTCGTGTGGATGAAAATTTTATAGAGCCTAACTAATCCAGGGATGATTATAATTTCGTCTGGATGAAAATTTTACAAAGCCTAGCTCATCCTGTCATGATTATAATTTTGTCTGGATGATAAGGACTAAAAAAAATTCTCCAAAAATTGTTCGTTCCATTGCTCTTAAAAGGAGATAACTGACCTGATCGTCCCGTACGAATTGTATTCATCCCGTACGATGAGTACAAAATTTTTAAGATCTCCTCAAGTGTGTGTGTGTGTGTGTTTATTCATTCAATTACAATGACTCCCTCTAAAACTTAATTCATACAAAAATTACAAGCTTCAAAATACAAGATATCTTATGTTGAATTTGATTTGAAGTCTTCAGTAGTTTGGAATTCAATTTTTTTGAAATGTTAGAACACACAAGAACAAAAATAAATCTTCCAAAAAGTGTTAGGAGATAACTACACATTAAACAATAATATTTGAAATTATTAAAACTATACAAGTTGCAAGAATATAAAACATGCAAATAGCAACTCTCTTAACAATCTTCCACTTTTTGATAATGACAAAACAATTATTGTTTGTAGGATTTCAAATTCTAAGAATCTCCTAAACTCTCCCTGAATTGATAAACCCATAAAATAAGGAGGTAATTGAATTAATTTTTTTTTTGTTTTTAAAAAATTTTAAACAACACAAAACAACACAAAAGACAAAACAAAAACAATCAAACATACATATGAAAACATACAATAAAACAAATAAAAAATACAAAAATACACTTGACACAAATACACAAGACACAACAAATAATTTCTCCCTCTTTTTGACAACATCAAAAAGTGAAGAAGAAAAATACTTGAAATGTAAGTAGAAATATGAAAATCATTTGACAATTTAACCTTGAAAGTGATTGAAATAAGTTATACAAATAAAATTAAAACATTAGACAAATCATAGAAATTCATACAATTTAAGAAGTGATATAACATAGATAATAAAAAGAATTTATCAAAGACATGAGTCAATTTAGACACTAAGATAGAGAAAATCATTGCACTAAGGATGAATAAAAAATTGTATATTTCAAATTTCAATATCAATTATAAATGAACATAAGATCAATTTGAATTAAGAGATTAAAAGAGTTTGGAAAGAAATAACTGCCACATGTGGCGCTTTGCGCATCTTTTTCACATTTGTGGCAAATTTTTGTGCATCATTTTTACTCTTGGCTTATTTTGTGCCTCTTTTTCACATTGCGAACCTTTGCGCATTCGTTTGGATTTTTTGTACATTTATACAATTTGCTTTTATTCTTTCCAAAAATAATAATCTAAAATTTCAAACCTTTCTAAGTGCATAAATAATGATTGATAAGTGAAATATAAAATAAGAAATCATCACAATTGTAATAATAATATTAACAATAAGGCAGTCTAAATGAGAGACATGAAATTGAAAATTCTAATAATATCAAGTTATAACCAAAACTTAAACTTAGAATAATTAGATTTTCTAATGAATTTAATTTTAACTTACAATTCAGGCTATAGCACAATTAAGATTAAAAAATCTGATGATTTTCATAAAGGCTAACAACCATTTCAAAAATAAGTTCAAATCAAAACACAAGAACTAATATTGATATCACTTTGAATATATTACAATGATACATCAGGATATCAATACAAAATAAAACATCTGAAATAAAAGAGAAATACATCGAACTACTAAAAACAAGAATAACTAACACATAAAGTAAAAATAATAACAACACAAACACATAACATCAAGTGCATCTATCACTCAGATGGTCCCTGATCTAGAGAAGGAGGAGGAGCACTACCAAAGAGGTTAAAGTATGCACTCATCATAAGTACATTGGTACTAATATCATTCATTTGCTCCCTCATATAACCCATGTCATATTGATATTGACCAGCCTGCTACTGTAAATGAGTCTCAATTTGATCAAAGCGTTGATCAAAATGAGTCTCTAACTGATCAAATCTTTGAACCAAATTCTGATAATTTATTTCATTTGCAGGAGCAGGTGCACCTTCTGGCTCTTCTTCTATATCACTTATGACATGTGCTTTACCTGATTCTTCCTTGAAGATCGCTCTAAATGATCCATCATTGTAGTAGAGCAGTTCTTAGTATTCTTGGTCACGATGAAACAAGTTGTATTTCTTCTCCAGAATATAGTTAACTAAGTGTCCTAACGCAATATTCGTCTTTCTTTTCTGTTCTGCATGGGCAATTTCAGAAAGCCCATAAAGATAGTCAAAAATAAGTTGGGGTTCATCTATAGGTTTATTACTCATGATTAAGAGGTTACCATGGAAAGAAGCGGGGTAATATTGACTATATCACCAACTTTTGGAATGATTGAAGTTCTAAGAACGTGTTGGATGATGCCTGCATTCTGGACAAGACCGGATACCCTAGCCACATGCTCATCTAAACTATTTCTTTTAATCACCCTATTGATTTCATGCCATTTATATTGATCATTGGTGATTAAGGTATGGGCTCTACCTCCCTTAGTCCTTAAATTTAGAAATTATCCTAAGTCATGCCCGGTGATTTCAACTTTTTGTTTGAAGACATAGGAGCAAATTATAGAGTGGTCAGAATTGAAGGACATGTTGGCAAGAAAGTAATGAAATGTTTCTTTATTGTAGGTGTGGATGAGAGTAAGGATAAAATGAAACTGTGTCGAAGCAAATAAATGCATCACCTGAAAGGTAATTTCATCTTGGTTTAGAATTCTCGTGGGGGTGATTTTGGCTGCAGCAAACCTAGGAAAATAATCCTCATTAGCTTTGGAAAGAAAGTTCTTGGATGAATTCCTATGAGGTTTCTTCGCTAGAACCTTTTGGCGCTTGCTAGAACTTGCCATTTGTAAAAGATCTAGAATACGAAAGGGATTGAAAGTGATGTTAAGAGTGCGACTTATTGATCTAAAAAGCCCGCCTATTTTTTGAAAATGACATGTTCGTACCAGACAAAAACCTTTTTGTCTTGTACGACATTTCCGATTGTCACGTACGAAAATATTTCATACAGATGATCCAATACGACCAGAATGAAACATCTTTTCGTAACCAACACGAATTACAAAGCATCCTTTCGTACAGACTTTTGACCAATCTGATCGTACAGACAAACATGTGTTCGTCCCGGGACGATCAGAACTTATATCGTTTTAATGGCAGTTGAAACCATCCACTACATCGAACCGACATGTGTTCGTCCAGACAAACCAAAGGTTCGTACATACGAAGTTCATATTAAAAAACTACCTTATCCATTCAACCGCTTCATTCATTCATCCCGCCGATTGAAAAACAAATCATCCCGTATGATCATAACGATCGTCCAGACGAAGTGACCATTAAACACTAAAAACTGCATGCAAACGGTTTAAAATCTGACACTTTTACACATTACACAAATCGTCCCGTACGAAAATTTTTTGTTTCGGACGATTGTTACTTAAAAAAATTTTTTGATTTTGCACACAAACAAAACTAAACTTAAAAAAAAACACATCAAAAACACCATGTACAACAATAAAGCATATACTCCAAAAAAAATCACACAAAAACAAGATCAAAAACTCATAATGAACACAAAAATATTAACTAGAAGACAAACATCAATGTTGCAGAAAATATTTTTATTTAAGTATTTAAATCAATCATAGCAAGCCTTGTTCTTAATGCATTAAAAGTATCAAAGGCTAAAGGTTTTGTAAAAATGTCTACAAGTTGATTTTTAGTTGTAACATGAATGAGTTCAATTTCTCCCTTGGATACATGATCCTTTATGAAATGATGCCTTATGTCTATGTGTTTGGTTCTTGAATGTTGAATAGGATTTCTAGAAATGCAAATAGCACTATTGTTATCACAATAAATTGGAATAGTACCTATAGTAAATCTTAAATCAATCAACTGTTGTTTCAACCAAAGTACTTGTGCCATACAACTTCCTAATGCAATGTATTCAGCTTCAGTTATAGATAAGGCTACTAAATTTTGTTTTCTACTAGACCAAGAGACTAAAGAATTTCCAATGAATTGACATGTTCCAAAAGTGCTTTTCCTATCCACCCTACAGCCTGCAAAGTCAAAATTTGAATAACCAATTATTTCAAATGAAGAGCTAAACTTAGGATACCAAATTCCTAAGTTCTGATTTCCTAACAGATATCTTAAAATCCTTTTCACTGTTGTCAAATGTGATTCTTTTAGATCTGATTGAAATCTAGCACACAAACAGACACTAAACATGATATCGGGGCGGCTAGCTGTCAAGTAAAGCAATGATCCAATTATCCGTCTAAATTTCTTTTGATCAACAGATTTTCCCTTAGGGTCCTTATCAAACTGAACTGAGGAACTTATTGGTGTACTAACAGGTTTAGCATTGTCCATTTCATATTTTTTGAGTATATCCTTAACATACTTTAATTGACTAAGAAATATACCTTCCTCAATTTGCTTAATGCTAAATCCTAGAAAGTAACTCAAATCTCCCATTAGACTCATCTCAAATTCACTACTCATTATTTTAGAAAAATCATCACAAAGATTTTTATTTGAAGATCCAAAAATGTTATCATCCACATAAATTTGAACAATGAGTATATCCTTTCCATATTTCTTCAAAAAGAGAGTTGTATCCACACTTTCTTTTTTAAAAGATCTTTAAAGTAGGAAGGTGCTCAACCTCTCATACCAAGCCCTAGGTGCCTGTTTCAATCCATATAATGCCTTTTTCAACTTGAAAATATGATTTGGGTATTTAGAATTTTCAAAACCTGGAGGTTGTTCTACAAAAACATCCTCTTGAATTACCCCATTTAAAAAGGCACTTTTGACATCCATTTGATACAATTAAAATCCTCTAAAATAGGAAAAAGCTAGGAAAACCCTAATTACTTCAAGTTTAGCTCAGGGGAAAAAGTCTCCTCAAAATCAATCCCTTCAATCTGATTATACCCCCTTAGCTACTAATCTAGCCTTATTTCTAATGACCACTCCTGAGTCATTCATTTTATTTTTGAATACCCATTTAGTTCCAACTACACTTTTATCCTTTGGCCATGTAGTTAATTCCCAAACTTTATTTCTTACAAATTGATTCAACTCTTCTTGCATGTCCAAAATCCAAAATTCATCCGATAGTGCTTGATCAATATTTATGGGTTCTATAGTTGAAATGAAGGCTGAATGATTGACTTCCTTGTTTAATCCATGCATAGTCCTTACACCCTCACTAGGTTCACCAATAATCAATTCCCTTGAGTGGTTCTAAAAAAATCTCAAATCTCCAAGCAAAGGGTATTTTATCTCCAAATTTTCTTCCACATTTTCTTCCAAATTCAACTTATCAATCTTTTGGGAGTTAATCTTATTTCATCTTCTTCAACATTTGTCTCTTTCATATTTCCAGATTCATCAAATATAACATGTGTGGTCTCCTCAATTACCAAAGTTCTTTTATTGAATACCCTATAAGATTTTTCAACATTTGAGTATTTAAAAAAAATTCCTTCAATTTATTTTGGATCAAATTTTTCTAAGACAAATTTTTCATTGTTATGAATGAACACCTTGCAACCAAAAACATGAAAATGAGACAAATTAGGTGTTCTCTCTTTTAGCAACTTATAGGGTGTTTTATTTAATTTAGATTTTATATTCACCCTATTCAGAATATAACATGCAGTACTAACCACCTCAGCGCAAAAATATTTAGGAAGTGAGTATTCTGCCAACATTGCTCGGGCAGCTTCTATTAATATTCTATTTTTCCTTTCGACTATCCCATTCTGTTGAGGGGTTCAAGGTGCAGAAATGTTGTGATAAATTCCTTTCTCCTTATAAAATTCTTCAAATTTATCATTCTCAAATTCTCCTCCATGATCACTTTGTATAGAGATAATTTCACACCCTAGTTTTCTTTTATTTCAAGTTGAAAAATTTCTAAATTCCTCAAGTGATTCACTCTTATGAAGTAGAAATCTAACCCATGTGAATCTTGAGTAATCATCAATAATCACAAATCTGTATACCTTCCCTCCTAGACTCACAGTTCCAACTGGTCCAAAAAGATCCATATGTAAAATCTCCAATGGTTTACTAGTTCAAAGATCCTTATTGGACTGAAAAGAGGACTTTACTTGCTTTCCTAGTTGGCATGCATCACAAAGGTGGTTCTTAGTAAAGTCTAGTTTAGGTATACCTCTCACTAAGTTCTTTTGGGTAATCCTCCTAAGGTTTTTCATACTAGAATGACAAAGTCTCCTATGTTAAAGCCATGACTCATTAGATACAATTTTCAAATAAAAAGTAGTAGGATCTTGAATGCAATTCAAATCTAGCATATAAACATTATTTACCCTTTTTTACATCAAAATATCTTTTCCATTTAGGCTTAATATGCAGCTAGTAGGGAAAAATTTTACACAATAACCTTTATCACAAAGCTGACTTATACTTAAAAAAATTATGCTTTAAACCTTCAACCAATAATATATTGTTTATAAAAAAGTTCTTAAGATTTCCAATCATACCTGATCCAACCACCTTCTTTGTGGTATTATCTCCAAGTGTAACCTTACCTCCACTCCTGGCTTTCATCGTTATGAATTGAGTTGTATCTCCAATCATATGCTTTGAACATCCGCTGTCCAAGTACCATATGCTCTCACGAGGTCTTGTGTGAGAGCGACCCAAAAAAATTATCAAACGTTAGACCTGGGAACCCAAACAAGTTTGGGTTTACCATTTAGTAATTTATAATCAGATACATGCATGATATGTCTAGGTTTGTGCATCTTAGGTCTCCACACCAAATTAGTTTTCATCTTCAAAGTATAGGTGTGAGCTATATGTCCAAACAATCCACAATTATTACATTTTATTTTTAAAAATGGTTTCCTAAGTCTTCTAACATTCATCTGTCTATTTAGGGATTACATAAATTTAGGATATATAATAGGATTAGTAAAATCTTCAAGTTTAGGAGGTATCCTATTATCCTTGAGAGCTTTTACCGTTAATTTGTAAAATGAATTCATATCTTCCAAAATTCGATTTAAATATTTGATTTTATTTAATTTCCTATCTGATTTATCTTTAAAGTTCATAAAATCTTTCTCGAGTTTTGTATAGGATGATTTTAAATTCTCATGATTTTTATTCAAGTCATCAAACTCATCAAGTAATTTCATGTGGTTGTTATCAATCAAAGCATGATCTTTCCTAAGAATTTCATGTTCCTTTTTAAGCTCTTCCAATTATAAACTAAGGCTAGCATGCATTTTTTTTATTTTCTTATATGATTCATGCATGTGTTCAGAAACTTCAAAAGTTCATCATAAGTTAAGTCACATACCTCTTCTTGATCTGACTGATCAAGACTATCGACCATTAAGCAAAGATTAGTGACTTCTTCTTCCTTTCAGTCTCTGATGAATCTGAAGCTGAGTTCGCCCAAAAAGCTCTTTGAAAATTCTTCTTTGCCTTCTTTACAATTAGTTTCTCCTCTACCTTCTTCTTGCTAGGAGTGACTTTGAGTTTTGGGCAATCAGTCTTGATATGACCAGGTTTCCTGCACTCATAGCAAATCACATCATTTGAAACCTTGCCATTTCTATTAAATTTACCTTTATTCCATTGTTGGCGTCTCTTCTGCTTCCTCTTCAGAATGCTTCTAAACTGTCTCATCATCAATGCGATGTCATCTTCATCCTCAGGTTTGGAGTGTTCACTCTCAGACTCTTCCACTTTTAGAGTTATGTTCTTCTCCCTTCGTGGTTTGCCTACATCAATCTTTCTTTGGCAAACTTCTTGCTCGTAAGCAATTAGCGAACCAAGAAGATTATCAATAGAGTAAATGTTTAAATCTTTAGACTCTGTAATTGCAGTAATTTTAGCATCATATGCAGTAGACAATCAACGAAGAATCTTATTAACCATTTCGGCATTCGTTAGTTCCCTACCCAGTGCATGCAAAGAGATGACTATTTGTGTGAATGTTATGTACATATCAGAAATGGATTCATCAGATTTCATGTGAAATAATTCATAATCATTTAACAAGATATTAAGTCTAGATTGCTTAACATCATTAGTCCCCTCATATGTTATATAAAGTCTATCCCATATGTCCTTTCCACTTTTGCAAGTGGAAACCCGCATGTAGTCTTCTGATTTTAAAGCACAAAAGAAACTATTCAAGCATTTGGCATTTAGTTGTGTTAAGTTATATTCTTCTACTGTCCAGTATGTAAAAGGTGTTTCAAATCTAACTCCGTCGACTAATCTAGTTGGTTTTGTATATCCTTCTTGGACTAAGATCCACATACGATAATCAAGTGACTGTAAGAAAGTAGACATGTGTGTTTTCCAAAAATCAAAAGGTATATTATCAAACAGTGGAGGACTAGTTATAGAGTAACCCTCAGGTGTGTTTTGATTTCCAAATGTAGCCATCTACGTTAATAAAAAAGTAGTCTAAACTTATGATTTTGAAATAAAGCTCTGATACCACTTGTTGAAACTCGTTTACTATGAATTAGTTTGTTAAGCCTAAGCTTATGTCCCACGGCTAACCAAGAGGGGGGGGGGGGGGGGGGGGTGAATTGGTATATTAAAAATTAATCCCTCTTTTGAGTATTTTAAACTAAAATTAAACTTTATTGAATTTTGTAGAAATAGTTTTTAAACCACAGTTTTTAAACAATAAATCACAAAAATTAAAAAAAGTAGCAGAAAAATAATGACACCAGATTTATAGTGGTTCGGTCAAAATCAGACCTACATCCACTCCCCGGAGGCACCTCAGAGTATTACACTAATACCAATAGTGTCTCTCCTTTTGTACCCACAGTAAGGCGAAGAAGCCTTTACAACAAACTCTTTCCACCACTACCCAGCGCGGCAGAGAACCATTGTCCTTACACACTATCCCCAGTATTGTTAGAGAACCATCTGTCCTTTCACACTCTCTTAGTGTGGGGAAAGAACCCTTTGACCTTTCACACTCTCCTAGTGTGGGCATAGATCCCTTTATCCGTTCACACTCTCCAAGTGTGGGCAGAGAACCCTTCAGCTGTTTACACTCTCCAAATATCGGTAGAGAACCGGATCTCCTTGACAGATCTCCTCACAAGAAATCTAGAATGAAGAAAGAAAAGAGTGAAGTAATCCCAAATCACAAGTAGAGATTCTTACCTTTGAACACCAAGAGAATCCTTCACGTTCCAGTGGTAAGAATCCTCTTTTAAATGCACTCTCACAATCTCTCCTTGACTCTTCTTTCAACAGGCACGAAGATCAATGAGCAAAAAGATTGGGTGGCAGTAAAAAATGGACCTTATATTGGAGAGACAAGAAAAACTGTCCAAAAACTGCAAATATTCAAGTCAACATGAAATAGATCGTCTCGTACAATCGTGGATCGTCATGGATGATTTTACTTAAAGTGTCGGAAACGATCCTAATGAATATTGGTACGAACTATATTCATACACGATCATCGTCCTGTATGAACTAGGTTCGTCCGGGAAAACAGTTATTTTATAGGTCGGTTCCCAAATAACTAAAGGATGTAACCAACTTTCCTAAGTCGGTTTCCATCATTCTGAGACGAACAAGATTTCATCTAGACAAAATTTTTACAGAGAGTAACTCGTCCAGGCACGATTATAAATGTTGTATGGACGAAAATTTTACAGAGCCTAAATCATCTAGGGACGATTATAATTTCGTCAGGACAAAAATTTTACAGAACCTAGCTCATTTTGGCATGATTATAATTTCGTCTGGATAAACATTTTACAGAGCCTAGCTCATCCTAGGACGAAAATAATTTTGTTTGTACGATTAGAACTTAGAAAAAATTTTCTCCAAAAACTGTTCGTTCCATTGCTCTTAAAAGGAGATAACTGGCCTGATCGTCCCGTACAAATTGTATTCGTCCCGTACGATCAGTACAAAATTTTTAAGATCTCCTCAAGTGTGTGTGTGTTTATTCACTCAATTACAATCACTCCCTCTCAAACTTAATTCATACAAAAATTACAAGATTCAAAATACAATATATCTTATATTGAATTTGATTTAAAGTCTTCAATAGTTTGGAGTTTGATTTTCCTGAAATGTTAGTACACACAAGAGCAAAAACAAATCTTCCAAAAAGTGTTAGGAGATAACTACACATAAAATAATAATATTTTGAATCATCAAAACTATACAAGTTGCAAGAATGTAAAACATGCAAATAGCAACTCTCTTAACAATGGATACTTTGAATCCAACCGGAATGGGATGCTAAAGAATGGCTTCAGTTTGAGGTGATGACTCCTGAAAGTCCCTCTATCAGAGAGTTTATCTCACATCTCCTCGGGGGAACGCTTCCCGTACTAATCTCCACAGTTCATGACGTAGGGTGTTGTGAGGGAGCCCAGCAACACGTGGTTGGGCTATGTCTTCTAGGAGATCTGGAAGAATGCGAGGTTGCCGAGTTGTAGACAAAGGATGTGTAGAACTTGCTACATTGATAAGTTCGTTATCCTGACGTGACTGCGGGTGCCTCCTTGGTGGAGGAGGAGGAATCTCTGCTTGAAGATGTTCGAGTTGAACATCTTCGTCTAATGGTAGAGCTCGAGGGAGAACTTCCTCCCGCTGTGGTAATGTTGGCAGCTAAGTTTCTCATAGGAGCTGAAGGAGCTCGTTCTAAGAATCTTCCATTTTTCAGATCCTCTCATCTAGGGAGGGTCCCGAGGTTCCTTCACCAGCGGCATTTTGCCCCCTAGGGTAGAAAGAGGCAGATATCGTGTGTCTATGATTTATAGACTGCTTTCTGGACTGGATGGAGTTGGAGCGAGAAGCTCCAACGATATGGCTGTTGCGCCTGTTAAACATCGTAGAGATACTTAAAGTTGTGGTATAAGTTTCTCACAGACAGCGCCAAACTGTTGCAGGCTAGAGTATACACGGTAATAGAGTGAGTAAATTTCCATCTGAGAATTGCACGAATATCCAGCACAGAAGCAAAAAATAAATGGGAACACCAGGAATTTTACATGGAAACCCTAAAAGGGAAAAAAACATGGGGCCTCGCCTAGTTGAAATAGTTCCATTAGTATTTTGTTTGATATACAAGAGGCTGACTCTTCCACAAATTTAGGATGATCAGATTACAATGAATCTCTTCTAAATTGAGATTCAGTTACAATGTTGAGCAGAGTTCCAGCGTCACTAAGGAGATTAGGCAGAATTCAGGTGTCGTCCGAAAGTTAGACTAAATTTTGGAGTCGAGCAGAACTTTGATGTTACTTAGGAAGAATTTTGACGTCACCCTGGTGTCCAGCAGAATTCCGACGTTACTCAGGCGGTGGGAAGAACCCCGGCAGTGGTCGAGGAGGAGCTATTCCCTTCTATCCCTCTCTTCTCTTCTTCTTCTTTCTTGGGTCTCCTCTCATGAGAAATGAGGGGTCTATTTATAGATTTTTTGGAGTGGCATAGCTCGTAAATAGATGTGAGATCCAGGGAAAATAGGGAGTGGTCGAATGGATGGTTGATATTGAATCTCTTGATCGTGCACCATTCGTCAGACATTTTAAGGTCTTAATGATGTTAGAATTTGGCGATCTTAGGCTCGTTGGATTCTTCTCGTTGAGCCATTCGATTAGATTATAAGCTTGCTAAAATCGGAGACTATTTGGTAACTCAAATTATGGTATGAACTTTTGAACAGCACTTCGGGTGCTTGGTTTGGGCTCATTTGGGCTTAGATTGAGTTTAATTTGGTATCATTGGGTTCATATTTTCGAGATGCTCAATTTGACTATAAGCTCGCTAAAATCGGAGTTCAGGTGCTCCCTAATTTAATTTTTGAAGTTTCCAGCTTGATTTTGCCTCGAGATTTGTGCTTGATCAAAATAATTTTTTGAGAATATATTAAGTCTATTTGTGAGCTGAGAGTATGTAGGTGAGGATGATGAAAGCATAGAGAAAGAGGGAAAGAGAGAGTAAGAGAGTAGATGATGAATTTGGATAGAATCTACATAATTATAGCAAAAAATACAAGAATAAGAGGAGCAAGGGCTCTATCCTCTAAAGCTCATGTTAGAAAAGGAAAAGTTGGCACAATATCTCTCTATGAATCTCTCTCTATTTCTGTGTGTTTCTCCTCATTTTTTTGGTTTATATTGGTATGGCTTCCTAAATCTCCTCTCTTTCTATTTATGGGTTTGGATAGTTATTATATATATAACATGTACATAATAGAAGAGTTTTAGTACCATTAGTCTTCGATATAACTTTTCCGTCCGTGCCAAGTGGTGTGACGATCTTGTGAGAGACGACGCACGTAGGGTGAACCCGTGGATATCTTGATATTGAGTTGGCATTGGGTATGAAGCTTGTCTGATGTTACCCCACTAGAACGAGAGGGGGAGACTAATTACTTTACATGGATCTCTGAGCTAGGTGATGATCAGATTAAGAAGGATGTCTTGTGGATGGGATGTGTGCCTTTGGTTTCATTTTTGACAGGTCTCGGATGAAAGAGTTGCATTTGGCTATGATAAATAAAGACTTGTTTAATTTAGAGAGGAACTTCTATGGTCGCTCCCACCGGGGAGGGTGACTGATTAAAGGATGTGGTGGAAGGTGATCCACCATGCTCCTATAATTAGCTCATTCCAGCTCCCTAGCAAGTCCCTCGAATAGAATGTCTTGAAAGAAGAGAGAAAGCTCCTTCTGTATGATCCGAATGTAATTAGTAAGATACTTGCGAGAGGGTACTTTCACTTAAAGTCATTGATGCACATTTATTTCCCTAATTTATTTGATCCTTTGGTTATCAAATGCCAAAAAGCTTTTATAAATAAATTATAAATCAATCCTGTCACTTGGTTTCTCTATAAAAATTGACCTCAAGTCAAGTGAATAATTGCTTCATGCGTGAATTAAGTGAGACTAATCTCTTTTCCCTTCTTAGCATTCAGGCTTCTAGGAGAGAAGCTATTAAGAGTGCCCAATCTACTTTTGGAATGAAGGCCCCAAATATAAAAGAAGCCACACCAAGTATGTCCACTGTTGGAAAGGAGGCACAAGTATTAGTAGAATTGATGAGTCTTATCACTAGTTGTCTGCTTAAGAAGATGCTTGTTGGTGTTGGGATTTGGTTATCATTGAGGATGATCAGTTGTTTGATACTACTGTAGGGACGAAGGCGACAATAGCTCCAATTATTCCAATTATAGAAGGGATGACAAGTGGACATGAAAAGTGGAATAATTCCTTTTCTCTCAAGGGAATGAAAGAGTGCACAGTTAATGATGCTCTAATGGAGGTGAATGCACCAAAGAAGAATGTATTTATTGATAATACTGCCACAACTTCAGAAAGGTTGCCGAAGAGATTGTTGAGGAGTGTATTGGGGGAAAGATTCTTAAGCAGCTATTGACTTCCTTCTCGTATACCTTATACACTGACCACACTGATTCCTCAAAGCAAATATAATTAGAGGAAATCGTTGAGAGGTTGCTAGCATTAGAATCATCACTCAAGGCCAATGACATTGGTAAGTACTGTGTTGGTAGAGAGGGAGTTACTGCCATGAGTGATGCTGATCTGAGGTGATATTAATTTAATGAATGATTAGATGGTTATCATGTGCAGTTGCATAAACTAGATGGGAGCCGAGTGGTATTCAATATGTAGTCATACTAACTATAGGGGATTTTACTGAGGAGCTCAACATATTGTGGATTAACATGGCAGGATGGTAGGATTAGCATTGAGTGTGTCAAAAGATGGAGGATGCCTAGCGAGGTCACAGTATAGGCTAATTTTTTTTCCTTCTTTTCGAGTAGTTGTATATATCTACAAAATTATGCCAGATTTCCCTTTTCATGAATAAAATTTTTAGCTTTTTGAAAGAACTTGGAAAAAAGAATTTTCTTTTTTTCTTTTAATTTTTCATCGGATATATTATGGTGACAAGTATGCCACATATTTCAAGAATTGTCGAAGTAATCGTTAGGAGTGGGTAAGATATAGTTCCTCAAAACTTATGATGAAACATAATAGCATGATCTTGCATATTGAATTTGATCTGAGATGTTTTGATCTCTGTATGGTAGATTCAGACTCTTAATAAGAGAGGTAGAGCCCTGAAGATGAGATCGTTGCTTTGTATCTTTTGTGTCCTTTATTCTTGAATACCTTTAATGACATGTATGACTTTTACAAGTGAGTGAGTTGGTTCCATTATGTGAGGACTTGCTTAGGGCTCTCTTTATGGAAGAATACACAGTGTATTTATTTCAAACTTTTTATTTTTCTCAAGCTTAGTACATTGTGAGGTCATGAAGGATGATGAGTGAATTAACTTTATTGATGGATGAGTAATTGGGCATTCCAGTAGAATACTTGATGTTGGGCATGCAATTTCCTATATATGCTTAAATTGAAAAGTTTTGAACTTTTATGTAGTTGTTCCTACTCAGCTTTCATTGAATTCAATTATGGCGGTCATGTATTTTGCTTCTTTTTAGTGGGAACATAGTTTACCGTGATCACTGAGCTTTTTCATGCATGTTTTCATGGCAAAGGTGTAATAAAGGTGCTTTATCTAGTTCCCATATGCATTCAATAAGATAGTAGTCTTCGCAAATATTTTTTGAGAAAGTTTGTTGTTATTTTGTGTGTACATGAATGGAATGAGTTCACCCTTCTACATATACTACTCTGATTTTGTTGAAGAAGAAGAAGTTAACCCTTCTAAAATTATTTTCTAAAGGGGAGTTGGTGTAGGAATTGCCCTTAAAACCCCACAAGGGTCATCATCACCCAAGCCACAAGCTATAAATTCAAGGTCAGGAACAACCAAGTTAAGTATAAAGATTTACTAGTCGACCTATGAACTACCTATGGAATAGGCATCACTTAATTGAAAGTATATTTAGATATACAATTAATGGTGAACCAGAACAAAGGAGAATTTGAATTCAAAAATGAACTATTCAAAAAATATCTATTTAAAGTTAAAGTGGAAAATGAAAAGCTTAAATACTTCAAAATTTCCTACATTCTCAAGACTAGAACTAACTCAGATATCTTTCCTCTAAATAAAGAAATATCGATGACCAGGTTGTAACATAAATCTCAACACCTGCCAAAAAGGAAAAATAAGTGAAACAAATAGATATGGATCATCCAACTCTTAGTCTTCTGAGTTAGGTTGACCCTTACATCGAGTACATGAAAATCAAATCAATCAACATGAATATCGGCAAACTTAGATGATTCAAAACCAAAGAAGCTAACTACCTAGCTACTACTCAATGATAGCCTATTCAGAAGATCTTCTTCCTTACTTAACCTCAATTATGTATAAGAAGGAAAAAATGAAGCATTACTGATTAATATCTACAAAAGAGGATGTGGTAGCCACTTAGGAGGATGTTCACTCACCCACTTAATCCTTAGGCAAGGATATTTCTAGCCAACCATGAGAAAAGATGGAGAGGAATATACATGCAATGCCAAAAGTATTCTCCAATGTAGCTATAACCCTCTGATAAGCTACACTTGATTGTGAGCCCTTGACCATTTTCTTTATGGGGAATGGATATGTTACCTCCATTTCCTCAACGAACAAGATAAAGAAGGTTCATGCTAGTCAGGATCGATAACTTAACCAAGTGGATCAATGCCAAATTTCTCACCCACACAACATCTACCTTGCTTCATAATTTCATCTAGGCATATATTATTTATCGACAAGGAGTCCCTTTAATCGTTATAACTAAAAATAAGCTACAATTTTGTGATCAAAGCCTCAAATAATTTTGCATCATCCTAGAAATTTTTATCAAATTTTAATATATTCATTACCCTCAGACTAATAGCCAAGTGGAAGCTACCAACAAGCTTATACTCATCCTCCTAAAAAGAAAGTCAAAGACACCATTATTTCTACTACAACCATCTTTAGAGACTTTAGGTTCATGGAAAATGTGCAACTTATGAACTTCTCAACAAAGATATTCATAAATTCAGAACAAGACAGAATCTTCATCTCATTATGATAGGCGAGTCACTTTCCATAGAAAGTCTTATGAATGTTCTGATAGGTGATGTGGTGTTGAGCAATCAATGGTTCATTCTTCATAAGCGCCAATACCACCTCCTCTTTAGCAAATAATTCTAAAAGTGTTAACTTCTTCTTCTTTGACCCTATCAGAGTAGTATATGTGGAAGTTAATAATTACCTGAGCATCAATGGTCATCCTTTGTGTATATGTGATAGAGAGTTCTTTGAGTTCTACAAAATATTTGTGTAACCTACCCAAGTGATCAAGTTTACGTAAGAACTATCTTGAGAGGATGATTAGTTACTAACTAAATAGTGCAGACCAAGAAGTAAGGTCTTAATTTTCTACCCAAGTTAATGAGCGCCCATGTGAATTTTTTCATGATGGGGAATCTTTTTTCTACACCTCAGAGAATATGAATCACATAGTAGATGGGCCATTGCTTCTTACCTTCTTTTCTGATGAGCAAGGAGCTGATGACATATTTGTCAACTCTAAGGTAAAGCTATAAGTTTTTGTTTGGCGTTTGGTTAAGTGCTTTAAAAAATAGATAGGAAAATGAGAACAATCTTTAATAGTTATTAGGTGGCTTTGCGATCCTCTCCCCAAGATAATTTCTTTGTGTTCGGAGCATGTTAAAGAAGGGAATCTCTCTCTAAGTCATGAGATGAAACAATTAAGTCCAATAATTTCTTTGTTGTGTCATTAGACAAAGAAATTATTGGAATTCCATGATAGTTTTGGTTTGCTTCATCTCTAATATAGCTTCTACCTTATGGAGGTTATTTTAATTATGTTGGGTTTCAGAAGGAACCCCTAAGTATTTACCTACTCCTATGAAGGTGCACTTTAATTATAGGATTCAACCTAATGTTATATTTCTAGAGAGTGAGGAATATCTCTTGAAGATCTTTGATGTGTTGGTTAGGAAATCAACTTTTGAGTAGGAGGTCATCAGCATAGACTTTGATATTTCTACATTTTAGTTCCTTGAAGATTTTGTATATCATCCTTTGATAAGTTTCTCATGCATTTTCAGTCTGAAGAGAATGAATTTGTAGTAGTATAGTCCTTCTATTATGATGAATGTATTTTTCTTACTGTCTTAGGGATACATCTTGTTATGGTGATAGCCTAAGAAGGTATCTAGGATGCTCATTATCGGATAGCCTAACACAGAGTCAACTAAGGCATTAATCCTTGGAAGTGGGTAGCCATTTTTGAGGTATGTTGAGCTTAGATTGTTGAAGCTAAGCACATTCTTTATTTTCTTGTTGCTTTATATTCCATCACTATGTTAGAAATCAAATACATATCATGGACTTTCCTGATGAAGTTATTGGAGAGTAGATTTTCTACTTCTTTTTGGATGTGTTTGATGAGCAATGATGTAGTTTTTCTGATCTTTTATTTGATGGTATAAGAGTCTCTTTTTGTATTTAGATAGTGGCATATGACCTCTTTGTCAATACTTGGAATGTTTACTATTGTCAATGTGAACATTTCAATGTTGTTGTAGAGAGTTTTCATTAACTCATTTTGATATTCCCTACTGAAGGAAACATTGATTAATCTACTTGGTTTGTCGTCCATCATTAGTACTTCTTCAATGTTTATGAGGTCGAACCTTACTCCACATCCATATGGAGAATTTGTTCATAGGCATTTACTAGACCTACTGATCATTAATGGTAGCAAGTGCGTGAGTAGGCTAGGTCACCATTAATTTTGACTTTTCTTTGTTTGGTATGAAATTTGATGGCAATATGATATATTGATAGCATAGCTTTAAAAGAATTTAATAGTGGTGTGCCGAATATGGCATTGTAGGTTTCTGGAGCATCGACGATGATATAGTCTGCCATTATTGTGTATTGATGATTTACTTTGCCCAAGTGAGGTAGGGTAATTGATCCTTAAATTTGTGTATGCTCATTAGAGAATCCATAGAGATGTCCCAAGGTTAGAACATGTGTTAGGAGATGAGCATATCACCTTATCAAAGATGGTTTTTAAGATAATGCTCACTGAGCTCCGTGTATCTATCAGAACGTTGCCTATCCGATTGCTAGTGATTAGGGCCATGATGACTATTACTTCATTTTTCTCTTTATAAGTCGAGAGATGAAATATTTAATTCCAATAGTTTCTTCTGGTTGGTTCAACTTTCTCACTGAATGTGACGGGGGTGTATTCAGTGGATCAAGAGGACAATGAATTGACTTCTTCAATTTATAACTTCTTTGCATGTTTGGGGATGTTCTATCATTCCCCACATATGATCATGGGTGCTACTCCAATGATGTAGATTGCTCAAGAGAGCATGGGCTTGTGGAAGCTTTATTTTGTTGGGGCTTTCCTTGTTCTTCAATTTGGATTTGTGAGAATGAATTTTTTGAACTTCCCAGCTTTGGTGAGGTCTTCCACTAGGTTCCATCTGTGGCGGCAGTCTTTGGTATCATGTAAGTTATTTGATTAAATTCTCTGATTTGATTTTTTTGATTGAGTTCTCTTAGATTTAGCTTTACGCTATATTGCAGACTAGCCTATTTTACTGGAAGATGATGAAACATATTCCCTCATGAATTCACACTGGCCCCCCTCGATGTTCTTTTCTTTTGCTTGGCAATCATAGGATGTTTTATTACATATTTTCGTCGTTCTTGCCATAATAACGAGGTGGCCACTTTTACATGGGATTATGCATGATAGAACTTAGGAATTTTGGTGTCTTCTAAGTTTAGGCATCAACTTCATTTTCATATTTTTTTGAGCCTTAAATGTTGGATCAATTTTTTATTTTTCTGTTTGAGCATTGCTTTTTTTTGGCTATAGCTCTTTCTTTTCACTCCTTATCTTTAAAGCTGTAATTTGGCCTAGGCCCTTGTATTTATGTTTTGTAGCAATAGAATTGGGATATATCCTCATTACACCCCAAAAAACCAATGTCATATACTGTATTTTATTTCCTTCAATTGTTTTTGTAAATATTATTAAAAATTCTCATTATGTATAACATGTGAAATCTAATTTCCATTTAATAAAAGACTATTTGACTTGATTAAAACTGTGCTTAAAATATTTAAATTTTTTATTGTTATTTGATCTAATAAAAAAGAAATAAGAATTAAAATTTTGATGAAATTCAAATTTACTATGTAGCTGTTTTTCAATGAATTAAAAATTCATCATTTTTTGGCCAAATTCCAAAATACATCACATGCTAACCCAATTCACATCGTCAGCAACTATTTGTCACCGTTGCAATTGCCTGCCTCCATCCCCTCACTCCATTACTAAGCTAACTGTCAACCCTGTTGGTAGCTCGTCTCACTCAACAACTTGTAGTCGTCCCCGCTCCCGCCACCCCGCTCCTGCGCTAGCGACCCTGCTCCCGCCACCCTGCACCCTGCTCCCGCGCCAGCGACCCAGCTCCGGCAAGCTCCGGCCAGCCCCTCGCGTGTGCGCGGTCGATCGCACCAGGTCATCCGCGCCAGCTCGTGTGCGCCCGCTCCCGCGTCTGCAGAGAGATTCGGATAACGGTCAGTTGGGAGGAATTTCAAGCAACCAACCGAATTGCTAGACATGCAAATATGTTTTTAATGTCAATATTTTTTATTTAAACTATATTCTGACCGAAAATCAATTAGTTTTTAATTATACTAAAAAAATGAAACTAATTAATTTAAAATAAAAAATGATAATTAATATAAAATAAAAATTAACTAACTAATTAACTTTAAAATGAAAATTAATTAGATAGTTAATATAACTTTTAATAATTTTTGTTAAATCATTTAAATAGTTAAAATTTTAATCATTTTCATTAAATTTTAAAATTCCGCCGGAAAATTAAAAAAGCCGCCGGAAAATTCTGTGGGAAAGAAACCGCCGGAAATTAATGATTTTCCTGTAGTGAATCACGCACATCACAAACAACCACCAGCATTATTTCGCTTTATACATTAAACATTTTACGTAAAATCAAACTAGAAAAAATAATCATATACATTTATTTTATTTTTACCCAAACAACTTTAAATATTTTAATTACTATCATTCTTTTACATTGTGTTCGAGTTGAATTTGCTTTTCTTTTTCAACAAACTACAGGCAATTCTTTTTTTTTATAAAAAAGTTTGGAGTTTACATTAAGAATTGAAGCTATTGGGCGGTTAATAATTGAGAAAATTGTGCATGCAGAATGAAGAAGGCGGAGTACAAGTCTTGACAAGTTAGAAATGAAAGAGCAACAATTGAAGTTTTAAATGACAATCAGAGCTCTAAAGTACATGTTCGGCTCAAATATTATAAAAGAATAAATTAATGAGCATAAACAATGTGATATTGTTCGTTAACAAACCAATTATCTTGATCCATTGAACTTCTAAAATAAAAATCCATCATGTAACTCGTGGGATCATCATCAGGAACGGTACTTTCAAAGAAAAAGATTTAGTCAGAGTGATCGATCAATACATGATTATTTTATGGTTCTATAGCAAAATATAAAATATATGAAAATAAAGGTTTAACTATTTTTTAGTTCAAAAAGTTAAATTTTGTACTACAAAACTCCTTTAAAAAGTAATAAGAAAGCTGTTCCAAACAAAGCATAATTCTCTTCATATGCTAAACTAGTTTTTTTGGCTATTCGTCTCCTATTTACACTAAACCGATGACTTCTTATGAGTATTCCGAATGACTTCATCAAGTCCCACATTTTAATTTGGCTTCATGACTTAGCTAATTTTGTTTTGATGATATTAAAAGTATTGAACCTTTCCGAAGTGGCTGATGAGAATTGTTGCCCATACAATGAGTCGACTTCAACAATATATCAACAACAAAGGTAGGATGAGAAGTAGCAGCCGTTGTTTATAAATATTTTCTCAATGTAAATTACTGAGAAAAAGCTTCTGAACAAAGTTCAATATTTCTCATTTAGATTCGTACAAGGGAAAGATAGATCCAACTAACAATTTTGACTATTTCAAAATGGCTTTCTAATTATTGGGCATTTTATGATACATTAAAGGGTAAATTGATCTTCACTAGCTTTAAGAAAATCTCATTTATGGTGGTTCTCACATAATCCACTTGGAGTAATCACGTCATTTGTCAAGTTCAAGAGGATGTTCATCACTTAGTTTGCCAGTGTATAAGATTCATTGAAGTATTCAGGCTTTATTATGAATGAGACAAGATTGGGTGAATCTTTCAAGAGCTTTTTTACGCAATTCTAGAAGATGAAAGAAATTGAGGATTTAGAGGTGTCTAGAGCTCGAGCTGCTCTAAAACAAGGTCTACATGAGTAACCTTTCAAATATGCACTCAGCTTACATAAGCTAGGGATTGTGGCCAAGTTAAGGACATACTTCAGTTGACACACACATGTAGAGTGGTATAAGACTAAGATCAGTATAGTTGTAAAAATGAAGAAAAAGGAGAAGAATTTTCTATGAAGCAAATTTTGGTAATTTCTTAGCGACTGAGATAACGTCACGTCAAGATTCAAGTGGGTAAAAAAAAGTTTTATAATGATAAGAAAAGAATTTCATATTCTAAGCAAGCTAATTTTTCCAAGTGACAAGTATGAAATTAAGTACAACAAGATGATCATCCTAATGAGAGATCACTACTAAAACAAGTTTGCAACTGCCAACAATAACACTAGTAAGAGTTTCTACGACTAAGCATAATGAGGTCATTCAAAATAAAGAATACTTCAATAGACTAATGCCTATGAGTAATTTGTTAGCACAATTCACCTATCATCACATTCATTAAAGACAACCAACACTTCAGGAACTAATTAGTGGAGGGCCTAATTAAAAATGGTTTGTTGAAAGAGTTTCTTCTTGATTTTGTAGGTAAAAAACTAGGAAAGGAATCCATGTAGGAATCTTGTAATGAATTAAATATGGCATAATAAATCCATATTATAAGGGTGGCGCAACAATTCTTGGAGTTGTGGCAAAAGAGGAATCTAATCGAGCCAGTGTTAAATGACTGTGATTGGGAGAGATAAACTTGACAAGTACCTAAGGGTACCAACTGCTGGAGTATTGCCTTTCATTTTCACAAAAGCTGATCGATTTGTAAATGGTAATTCAAATAATGATGCAGTAGTTATCACAAAACTTATTAGTAATTTTCATATTGGTAGTATATTGATAGACAATGTGACTGCAATAAATATATATATATATATATTTTAAGAATAAATGTGATGCTAAACTACCGTACTTCAATCCTGACACCAACTTCTCACCCTTATTTTGGCTTTCTTGGGGAGTAAAGGCAAATAGAAGGATGATTGCATCATCACTCACTCCAAAAGAAAGAGAAAAATAAATTTATATAATGTTTGACTTCATCATAGTCAATGCATCAATTATATACAAAGCCAACTTTGGCCAACCGCTATTTTACACTTTTTAAATAGCTTTATCTATATATCATGTCATCATAAAATATTATAGGAAAGTCACCTATTATCTGTGAAGTTTGGTCCATTTCTGACGAATTCCTTAATTTCCAACAGCTTTCCAGCAAAAATTTTTTGCCGGTAATAGCTGCATAAAAAAATAGATTAACGATAATTGACATACAACATGAATAAAGTTATCAACTCTCGCAATAAATTCATATGTCAATCATTATCATCTTGGTAATAATCTTTATACTTCTAACATCTCTCCTCTTGGATAGCCATAAAAATGTTGATTTAATTATCCTAAATTAAAGTAAATGTATAAATGTTAATGAATTTTTTAATGCAACTCCAAAGATATACATAATACATCTCTCAATATCTCTATTTCACTATCTATTTTTCTCTCTCACACTTCCTGTCAGCCTTTTTATCTCTCCCTCTATTGCACTGCTAAACTTCTCTCCATACTTTTCACTTTCTTTCTCTCACCTTCTTATCTCTCCCACCATCCAACCATCTCTCTCTCTCTCTCTCTCTCTCTCTCTCTCTCTATCTCTGACTTTGTTTCTCTACCTCACTCTTGCTCTCTCTCTTGAACAGTACCCTCTCCACTTTTTATGTCTCCCTTATCTTACTCTATTGCAATCTCTCTCACCCTATCTTCCTTATCTCTATTTCACATACTCATGCACTCTATCTCGTAAATGCTCGCTCTCTTTCTTTCTCTATCTATTTGAACAAAAATTTCAACAAACTTATTGTAAAATTAAATGCCTTAAAGGCACAAACCCATGGTCATTGAAATCGATCCTTTAATATATATTACAAAATTTCTTAAACAAACCCTAAACCCTAATAAATTTGGTGGAGTATCAAAATAAATAAACATAAAACTCTTTATATATGAAATTCTAAACTTTGAAACAAGATCTATGAAGTTATAGAACATTAAGTTAAAAAAATTCTATAGAACCTTGAGTAAAAAAACTATTTAAAATTGGTATAAAAGAATTTATAACGGTTTAAATTACACAGAAAAGATATAGAGTAAAGAGGATAAGTTTTACCTCAAAAATCTGAAGAAAAAGATGGAAACGAGCAAAAAAAGACATGGATAGATAGATGGGGGCAAAGCAGCCTTCGACTTCATCTCTGGCCCGAAATACCTAAAAATTAGGAAGAGGGACGAGTTGGCGAAAAATAGGGCTTTTCTGGTAAATTTTTAGAGAGAAATTTTCTCAAAAAAAGCTCACTTAAAACTAGTGGGGAATCTAATGAAAAATACAATGGGGCAAGATGATAACAGTAGAATTTCAAATTATTTAAAATCGAAGGAAATTTTGACAGTTATTCCATTGGATTTGTAAGTCTGTATAGGTTGTAAGACCTATAACAATTGTCTCAATGCTAATCAAGAGTAAGGGTGAATTTGTTATTTTAAAAATTCTCTTGGAAATTTATAAAAATTAATTTATATTTTTATAAAAAGAAAAATTTTCAACCACAAAAATTAAATTGCTCAAAATTATAAATGCAAAAATTAAAAAGAATACCATAATTCATAGTGGTTCGGTCCAACAAGACTTATGTCCACTCCCTGAAGACTCCCTCTTCAGATATTACACTATTACCAAAGTGATTCACCTTTTACTCCCATAGCAAGGCGGAGAACCCTTTACAATTATCCTCTCTTCCACCAATCCCTAGTGTGGTAGAGTACCGTCATCCTTTCACACCCTCCAAGTGTCAGCAGAGTACCATCATCCTTTCACATCCTCTAAGTGTCAGTAAAGTATCGTCATCCTTTCATACCCTCCAAGTGTCGGTAGAGTACCATGATCCTTTCACACCCTTCATGTATGGGCAGAGTATCAGATCTTCTCCAAAGATCTTCTCTTGAATAACTTGAAAGAATAAATTAAGAGAATTTACACACAAAAAGATATTCTTACATTTGAGTAACCTTATGAATCCTTCACACTCTCTACTTGCAAGAACTCTCTCATAAATATTGTAATATCAAAATCTGCTCCAGGATCGGGTCGGGTCGTGACAAATATTCTCCCAAAACTCCCTTTCACTTGCTCTAAATAAAAATATGAAGAAGAGATTTGTCCAAATCAGTTTATATGGACTTTATATAGGTAAGTCACAAAAAACTATCCAGAAAATTGAAATTTTTAATTATTTTGACTGTCCAAGATTACACACTACGATCAATGATCATTCATATGAACAGTTCAATGTTTTCTCATATGATCTTGTATGAACCATTTTCGTACATACCTATCGTACAGTATGAATTATTTATCGTACAATATGAACAATTAAAAAAATTTACCTGTTCATTAGGACGAAAAGATACACCACAATTTTGTACTCTAGACGTCATTTGTATGAGCGTGAGATCATACAATATGAATAGTTCATAAAAATTTGGATGTTTGTCGGGATAAAAGAGATGTAATCTTTTCATACTCTGGATGTCGTCTGTATGAACAGGAATTCGTACAGTATGATTTGTTCAAAAAAAAATTTGTTGTTTATTGGGATGAAAAGAGACACAATAATTTTGTACTCTGGACGTCTTCTGTATGAAGGGGACTTCATACAGTTTGATCAGTTTAGAAATTTTTTTATGATTGTCGGGATGAACTTGTATGTATTATTTTATACTATAGATGTCATCTGTACGAAGATGGCATCCTACATTCCGAACATGACTTAGAAAAAAAATTTTGTATGATTTATTTAACTGCTTGCTGGAGGAACTACCTAGTCAAATCATTCTGTATGATGAGAAAACATACAATATGATTAGTTTAATAAATTACAATTTTTTAAATACTCCCCCAGTGTGCATGTGTACATGGTTACTTAATTACAATCATAATCTCTCAGACTCAATAAAAGTATAAAATTCATACTCAATTTATAATAAACCCTAATCTAATCTATCTTGAAGTCTTCAATAGTCTCGAGTATGATTTCTTTGAAATGTTAGTACATAGAACTAATAAAAATGATATATATAATATATGTTAGGAGAAACAGTAATCAAACAATAATATTTAGAATCATAAAAATACACATAATATGAAAACTTTGTTATGAAAACTAAGTTACAATAATCTTCCCATTTTTTATGATGGCAAACCAATTATTCTTTGAGTTAAAATTTAAAATAAAATTTTCTCCTCAGCTCTCCCAAAATGAATGACCAATTTAAATCGAGGGTATTCCATGAAGATAAAAAACAAGAAACCATTAAAAAAAAATAATAAATAAAAGACACCAAACCAAGAACAATTAGATTCAAAGCACGAACACGAAAACAAATATGCATTCAAAACATACACATACAAAACATATACATACACGCACATAAATCATCAAACAATTATCACTAATCAATCAAACAATATATATATATTCGAAAGATAAAAATCATTAATAAGGCACGGACGATAAAATAAAAGATAAATCAAGCCAATAATTTTAGCTGAAATAATTTGTACTGAAGTTAAAAAACTCCATGAGTCTAGATTCATTAGTGAAGTTTGATATTCAGACTTGATCTGCAATGTTGCAATGGCATCAAAGTCGAAAGAGAAGTTATATGTGCACATCAACTTTACGAATATGAATTCGTTCTATTCGAAACTCAGTTATCCATTACAATGCATTGATGTGTTATTTAACTATTTAGTTGGCTAACAATATAATGCGTTTTTTGGGGTACCATAGAATTAAAATGTATATTAAGCATAGGTTATGGACTATGTTGTTATAATGTAATGTCATTTTGTTTTAAAAATGTCAGTTCGACTTACCTAAAGATGGTGGGTTATATTTTTATGAAAAAATATAATGGCATAACGTAGAAGTGTATATTGATGATATATTTTTCAAAAGTAAAATCCTGAAGTGGCACATTCATAATTTAAAAATAACTTTTCAACCCTTAAAAAATATAATATGAGACTTAGGCGTCGTTTGGGACGGCTTTCTTACTGCTTCTTAAAGTAGCTTTCTAGTACAAAAATTAAACAATTTTTGTACTAGAAAGCTGCTTTAAAAAACAGTAAGAAAGCCCCCCAAATGAAGCCTTAATCCTCTAAAATAAACTATAGAGCCAATTGAGGCAACCCTTTCATATTGACTTCCTAAGGTACAAAGGTGAATCTAGTGAAAGTGAATGAAATTTTTGAAATGCGATAAGGGAAAATAAACTATAGATTTAAAAATTTTTATTTTTGAAATCAAATATTATATGGAGAATAACATACTGTCTCAAAAGAAGTAAATGATATTCTATAATGGATATGAAAATAAAATTATGATTTAAAAGATTTTTGCTTTTATAATTACAGTTTTCATAGAGAGGAGCACATAATCTCAAAATATAGAAATGATATTCTATAATATTATTCAAAAATTAAAATAGAATTTTAGTAAAAAGTGAACGTTCCTAGAGAATTTCTCCTACCTTTAGGTGAATAAGATAAGATTTATTTTATTTTGGAGTATAGGATACCTATAGAAGCAAGACGTTATGTTTATTTACATTCCAAGAGAGGTGAGTCTTCTAAGAACACTCTTTATTAAAGTAAGGGAGAATATTTTTAAGATCTTAATATTTGAGGGAAGGATTTGATTTTTAAAATATTAAATGAGAATTGTTCAAATTGGAAAAGTTTTTTTTTTTTTAAGCCAAAGGAAAATAAATAAGGAGTATTGAAATTTGAGAAACTTAGAAGTACTCCATACAATCTTACACTAGAATTTAAGACTTTAAAAATTATAATTTAATATTAAACTAGTTCATTTTATTAGAGATTCAAGGCTTACATTTCTCAAACACAAGTTTGAAAAAAAAAATAAGTGGCGAAGACTTATAATGTAGTAAATTGGATTTAGGGTTTCCGTTTTCCTCTTCCTCTGCTTTCGTTTCTGAGCGATTTTCCTGCTTGTTCGAGGTGTTTTTCTTTCGCTGTAAGCTGCGTTGGTCGCTTCTTTGCTCTAAGCCCTGTGGGGGCTTGGTGTCTCATGGCTGCTTCAAATCCCCAAAATCCTTGGGGAGCGATGTCTGAAGATAAGCCGATCTCTAACAAAGGATTCTTTAATCTAGATAAGGAGGAGTCTTCTCCTTCTAAATCGCATTCGTTCAAGGATGTTCTCGCTGGATCAGGTGATTCCGTTCCTACTTTATCTCATACCACTTTCAATGGAGTTCCTGCTGTTCTTTTATCTGACGAAGATGTGCTTAAATTAGCTTCACCTTTCCAATACACTTTGGTGGGTAAATTTGGGCTAAACTGACCTAATCTCGATTCCATTCGTAGCTTCTTCACTAACTTAAAATTATCGGGATTTTTTTCTATCGGTCTGTTAGATTCGAGGCATGTTGCTATACAACTTTCGAATGATCTTGATTATAGTAGGATTTTTGCACGGAGATCTTATTTTATTTTCAATTGTCAAATGCGTATTTTAAAATGGACCCCGTTCTTTGATATCAAGGAAGAATCTCCTATTGTTCCTATATGGATTTCGTTTCCTAATCTTCGGCTTCATTTTTTCAATCAAAAAGTTTTGCATGCACTGGGTTCTATTTTTGGTAGGCCGCTCCAAACGGATCAGGCTACTGCCTCACGTACTAGACCTTCTGTTGCCAGAATTTTAGTCGAAGTTGACATTACCAAAAAGCATGCTAAGGAGATCTGGGTTGGATCGAAAGCTTTCGGTTATATGCAGAAAGTTGAATTCGAAAAAGTTCCGGATTTCTGTTCGCACTGTAAAATTCATGGTCATGCTAATACTGATTGTTTTAAACTTCACCCTGAGCTTAAAAAATCAAATTTTCAGGTGGATGGTAAGCTTGGATCCTCCGATCAGGTTTACGTGCCTACAGGGAAGCTTATTCAAACTGATCGGTTGGAACCGCTTCCTTCACCTGATAACTACGAAGCTGAAGTTGTTGTCTCTCAGGAAAATTTGAAAAACCCTATTGTTAATACTTCTCTGGATAGGGAGAACAATGGTATTATTGAAAATGTTAATGAGAATACAGAGCCGAAAATTTTTGTTTCTGTTGATTCCATTCTTAAAGAAATTGCTAGTAATGTTAATGAACATGCTTCTTTGACTAACAAGGAAATTTCAGAGAAAAACACAGCTCCAATTTCTATCATAGAAGAAGATGTGGCTGGAGATATTAGTGGTGATCTTTATGAAGAAGGGGAATTCCTTCTTCCTAGCAACGAAGAGCAAAATAATGAGCAGACGGTTAATAATATCCAAAACTCTGTGAGTACTAAATTGCCTCTTTCTTCTGATATGTCTATTGATAATTCTTCAAAAAAAAAGCTGCTGAGGCGAATTCTTATTCTAATGCTAATATTTATGATTCTCAAAATATTTATGATGATGGTTTCACGAAAGTTAACAAAAAGAAAGGCAAGAATGTCAAAAATCCTCAACCTCCGACCCCACGGTCTACCCGTACCCAGAATTCTTCAAAACAACCTTATGATTAAAGCTCTCATTTGGAATGTTAGGGGAATTGGGGGAAAAGACTCCATTGCTAGAGTTAAGAATCTTTCTAGAGTGCATGGTATTTCTTTTTTAGTCTTAATTGAACCTCTTATTGCCAATAGTAAAATTGGTACTACTGCTGCTAAATTAGGTTATCCTAACTTTGTTTATAATTTCTCTAACAAAATTTGGATCTTGTGGAACAATATTATCAATGTCAATATTTTATCGGATCATCCTCAAATTATCAACTGTGAAATTGAATTATTTAATCATAAGTGTTTTGGCTCTTTTGTTTATGCTGCTACAAATAGAATTGGTAACACTCCATATTTTGGCAACGTCTTGATAGAATTCTTTTTAATAATGATTGGCTGTCTAATTTTCCTATCACTACTGTTGAGCACCTTAGTAGAACGTTGTCTGATCACTGCCCTTTACTGCTTAACATCAACGCTAATAGTAGAATTGGCAATACTTCTTTTAGATTTCAAAATATGTGGCTCAATCATCAGGATTTCAAAAATGTTGTTAGATTCAACTGGAATGCGCCTCTATTTCCTAATAATGACATCAAGGGCATTCTTAGACTCTGGTCTAAACTTAGTAGATTAAAACATGTTTTAAACTGGTGGAATAAAAATGTTTTTAAAAACATTTTTACTAATATTAAGGAAGCGGAATTGAAAGTGCAAGAGTATGAATATAGTTACATGAGCAATCCTTCCAATGAAAATTTGATACATCTTAATAGTGCTAAAGATCTTCTGGTTAATCTTCAGGATCAAGAGGAAATATTCTGGAAACAAAAAACGAATATTAAATTTACTGTTGAAGGGGACAGGAACACTAAATTTTTCCATGCTATGGCTAACCGTAATAGAAATAGGGAATTATATTCATAAAAATTATGATTAATGATGGCTCTGTCATTGATAATGAGGAACTTATTTGCAATTCTGGAGTGGATCATTTTAAGAATATTTTTCAGAGTAATGATAATACTAATCCTATTACTAATACTCACATCATTCCTAAAATTGTAGATGATAGGGATAATGAGTTGCTCTGCCTTATCCCTACTGAGGAGGAAATTTTAAATGCTGTTAACGATTTGAATGGTGATTCCATTGCGGGGCCTGATGGTTACACCACTAAATTTTTCCAAAATTGCTGGGAGATGCTCAAACATGATATTATTGAAGCTGCTATTGATTTTTTCAAGGGCACTCCTTACCCTAATTATTTTACTTCTACTAACATTGTGCTCATTCCTAAATCTTTAGGGGCTAATAAGTGGAATGATTTTAGACCTATAAGTCTTTGCTCTTTTTTTTAATAAACTCATTTCTAAGGTTCTTTCTAAAAGATTGGAGAATATTCTTCCTAGAATTATTTCGAGGAATCAAACTGGTTTTGTTAAAAGGTAGAAGCATTTTTGATAATGTTTTATTAACCCAAGAGATGGCTCATGAAATTAATACTAAGGTGAAAGGTGGCAATATCATTTTAAAATTGGATATTTCTAAGGCTTATGATAATCTTAACTGGAATTTCCTTTTTAATATCATGTCTTTATTTGGTTTCTCTGATTCTTTTATTAATCTTATTAAGAACAGTATTAATAACTGTTACTTTTCTGTTTTGATTAATGGTAGGAGTCATGGTTACTTCAAGTCCACCAAAGGCTTAAGACAAGGAGATAATATCTCCCCAGCTCTTTTCATTATTGCTATGGAATATTTATCTAGGGGTATTGAAGATCTTTTTACCCATAATCCTAATCTTTATTTTAGAACTGTTAGAGGCCTGCCTGTCTCTCATCTTAGTTTTGCTGATGATTTCATTTTGTTCTCTAATGGTTCTATCAATAATATCTCTATTTTAAGTAATTTTTTAGTAGATTTTCATTCGGTTTCTGGTTTAGCCATTAACAAGGATAAAAGTTCTTTTATTGCCAGTAAAACTATTAATAGAAATAGAGTCTTGCTATTCAAAGGCGTTGTGGTTTTCAATCTAAAAACTTTCCCATTAAGTATTTGGGCACTCCTATTTATAAAGGTAAAAAGAGAAATCACCTGTTTGAAGATATTTTTACTTCGATCCAAAAAAAGTTGCATAATTGGTCTTCTAAATTTTTTATCTCATGGGGGAAGGTTAATTCTTATTAAATCTGTTCTCAACTCTTTACCTATTTATTTATTCCATTCCCTCAACCCTTCTGCTTCTATTTGCATTCGTATTGAAAGAATGATAAATAAATTCTTTTGGACTTCTAAGTATAATAGTAATGCTATACATTGGGCTTCTTGGAATAGTATATGCGGCACGTACAATGAAGGTGGCTTGGGTTGTAAAAATGTTACTGATATGGCTAGAGCCTTCTCTCATAAACTTTGGTTTTCCTTTCGTTCTAATGAGAGTTTATGGGCTCGTTTTTTGAATACTAAATATTGCAAAGATTCTCATCCCCTGCTTAATGTTTTTAAACCTACTGATTCTCCTACTTGGAAAAGGCTTTGCAAAATTAGGTGGCATACGGAACAATACATCCAATGGGGCATTGGTGAAGGTAATGTTTTCTTTTGGCAAGATAATTGGATGGGTCCCTGTTCTATTGATCATTATTTCAACACTTGTTCTGTTGAGAATATCAAAGTTGCCGATTTTTTAATTAATGGAACTTGGAATATTGCTAAACTTTTACAGATTCTGCCTTCTTTTTTTGTTGACTTAATTAAAATGATTCCTTTAGATTTGAATTGCAAGGATAAAATTTTGTTCTCTTTGTCTTCTTCGGGTTTGTTCCAAATGAGTAAGGCTTGGGAAGCTTTTAGGATTAAGTACGATAAGTCTATCATTTTTTCTTCTTTATGGCATAATATTATACCTACTTCTTATTCTATTTTAGCTTGGAGATGTATTAAGGGATTTATTCCCGTGGACACTGTTATTCAAAGAAAAGGTTTTTTCTTACCTTCTAAATGTCAATGTTGTGAGAATATTGAAAGTATAAACCACACTTTTCTTAATGGTCATATTGCGAGGAAAATTTGGGATTACTATTCTGATTTGGCTGGTATTAATCAGGGGAATATCTGTAATGCTCTTACCCCTATGTTAAATCTTTGGTTGAACAATTCTAAAGGTCATATTCTTAATCTTATCCCTATTCTTATTTTATGGTTCATTTGGAAATCTAGAAATGAATCCAAGCACGCTGGTATTCAAATGGATGCTTCTGTTATCATTTCTTATATAAACCACAAAATTTCTCATTTTTCTTCTTGTAATTTAATATCTTATAAAAATTTCAGAAATGCTAAACGTTTGGCTGAATTTTTTGGTATTAACTTGAATATCTCTGATGCCAAATGTAAGAGCAGGCTGGTTATCTGGAGAAAACTGAATGTTCCTTATGTCAAATTGAATACTGATGGTTCGGTTAGGAATAATTTAGCTGGCACTGGGGGCATTATCCGGGATCATGCTGGTAAAGTTTTATCTGTTTTTGCTTCCCCCTTGCAATTTTGCTCTGTTTTGACTGCTGAATTATCCGGTCTTCAATTGGGAATTGATAAGTGCATTACTTTGGGGTTCCATAATGTTTGGATTGAGGTGGATGCTGATCTTGTGGTTCAAATCATTAACAATAAAGTTCAGGGTAATCCTCAAAACTTCTATCTTGTTAGGAAAATTAGAAATTCTCTTGCTACTATTGAGTATTATATTTCTCATATTTACCGTGAAGCTAATGCTTGTGCTGACTGGTTGGCTAACTTTGGTTGTCAGCTTGAAAATTATCAAGATCTGAATATTACTAGTTTAAATCCGGTTTTGAAAGTCATGATATTGTTGGATAAAACTTCCCTCCCTTACATTAGGAAAGATTGTGTCTCATGACTGTGGGTTTTTCCATTTATAACATTTTGGGAGCTGGTTGGTATTATTATGACCTGCTTCTTAATTCTTTTTTCTATAATTCCTTGATGGTCAATTCTGGTGGTAGCAATCCTTGCAGATTAGCTGATATTTTTTTAAACATCATTGTTTCTTTTCATATGCTGTCTCAGTGGCTTTCAACTATTAATATGGAGTTTCTTTTTCTTTTCCCTGTTCGTCGCTGTCATGTTTATTGGGCGCTTATTTTGGTGGTTCTTAATTGTTTTTTGCAAGGTGATGGTATTCTGGAGATTATGTTTAATGTGGAGAACTTTGTGAAGTTTGTTTTCGGTTTTATGTCCCAGAATTTTACGTTTCTGCATTGTTTCTTTCATGATATCTTTAACACTTTGATGATCTCCCTGGACACTGATAGACCTGGGCGCTTATTTAGTTTCTCTGTATTATCCTGGTATTATAGGAATATCATGCTCTGTTTTGGGAGAGATCTTTTCTCTACCATTCTCTGCAATTTGTTTTATACTGAAGCTGATGCTGATACGTATCAAAATCTGGAATCTATTATCACTGTTTTGATTATGAGTGATCCTAATGTGTGTTTTTGGAGTGTTACCTGCAGAATTATTGATAATTGCGGTTGTTATAGCTCCAAAGGTGGCCAGGTTCTTCTTTTGCCTTTCATTTTCGTCAATTTCTACTTTATTATAATTTTTTTGCAGGAAGTTCGTGCCTAAAGCTACTCATTGGATCTTCCTTTTTTGGGTGCTGTCGTCTCACAGCCCGATTATTTTTTGCTTTCAATTTTGTAACATAGGTTGAGGACCGACCGGCTATTAGGCTTTTTTCTTTCTTTTTTGGATTGTAGCTCTTCTGAGCACTAGTTTGCTGGTTGGTCCTTTTAAGGACTTTGTAACCGATTTTTGAAGTAACACGTAGGCCCCTCCGCGGGTTTTAATTAAAAAAAAAATAATGTAGTAAATTAATTGCCTAAAATTCTAAAACTAAAGTGAGTGTGTATTAGCTCAAACCTAGTCTAAAGAGATGTAAGGGGTCTTATATCTTTCACTTCTAAGTAGTTTTAAGAAAATCTGACTCTTCTGAATTTAAAATCCTACAAGGAGAGGACTGCTAGTTAAACCCATCTAATCACAAACACATGCAATCAAAGTTACAATAAAATGATAGATTTTTTGGATAAAACTCACATACGGGCCTACACATTAATATAAGTAAAATATTACAAGTCCTTAATGAACAAAAGCTTTCTAAAAATAGAGCATTTAGAATTAAACTAAAGAGCCATTATTCTAGCCTATTATAATAATCAAACAAAAAGAAAAGGAGGTAGCCAAATCCACCGAGAGAACCACCCAAGTGAGGTATATCTAAAAGAAGGCCAACACAACGAAAGCTCCAAGCATCAACAACCTACATGAAAGGAAACCAAAAAGAAATTGGCAAAATGGAGGAAAAAAGAACAACCAACCAACAAATAGAAATAACCACTACAGGAAAATCACTCAATACTGGCAGTTTTTGCCGGCGATTACCACTTGTTTTCCGGCAGTTTTGCAAAAAAACGGCGGCTTTTCAGTGGTTCAAAAACAGCCGGAAAAAACGGAGCTGGAAACCTTTACAGGCGGTATTTTTCCGGCGGTTTTTTTCGCCGGCAGTTTTCTTCACCGGCGGTTTTCCGGAGGTTTGTACCACCGGTTATCTTCTGGCAGTCTAAGCACCGGTGACCGCCGGTGTTGTTACCGGCGGCGTACCGGCCATGAAACCGCCAGTATAAACACCACTGTTATTATAGTGTAGATCGCCGGTAAGCCGCCGGTAATAGTACCGGCGGCTTACCGACGGTTAGAACCAAAGGAATTGCCATCGGTGTGACCGCCGGTGTGTCGCCGGACTTCCACCGGACACCGCCAGCAAACCGCCGGTATATACCAGCGGTTTTAGTAGATTTTCGACGGCGTCAATTACCCGTCCGGTAATAGTACCGCCGGACACCGGCGGTTTAGTAGATTTCCTGCGGCGTCAATTACCCGTCCGGTATCGAAGTTTCCGACGGCAAAAAAAAAAAAAACTGTCGGTAGTATTCAATTACCCGTCCGGTAAAAACCGGCGGTCACACCGCCCGTTACACTGTCGCTATTACCGGCGGCTAGATAACCGCCGGTCCAGACCTCCGGTAATCGATGAATTTTCTGTAGTGAACAATCCACATGACTACCCACACCGAGATCACCCCAGCCGAACCGCAAACCACATCAGCACAACCCAAACCAAAACCACCTAGTAGACCCCATCCAAGTCCCATAGCCCAACTCCCAACCAAATTGGCTCCAAACCCCATTCGTGTTGAGAGTAGGGGTCTTGTTGAGAAGCTTGAAATGAATATATGCACATAAGATTTGTAGATCATTAACCCATTCAATTAATGCCCCAAAATTTTCAATTATACTTCAATTATTTTATATGGGAAAATTTGGACGTTGAACAATTCACTTTTGTTGTCGAAGGAATTATTCCAATGAGACATTCAATTCAGCTATTAATTTGTTGAGAGTTCATATGATCACATATGTAATCTTGGAAGATTCATTTGAATATTACCTTGATATTCATGCTGATTAAGTGAATTTTTTTATGATGTATCACATGTTAATCTCTGTTGGTATTGAATTCTCTTAAAGAACCAAAGCTAAAATTATTAAGTATCATTGATGTATGTGTCTCGCACTTCTTGATTTGATAACAAATCTGATGTAGTACTTGTAATGGCTTAATAAGCTTTAATGTGCGTGCGCCATTATCTTTGTCAGCTGCAGGTTGCCTTTTTCTGAACCTTTGCGTGCCTTGTTGATTCCAGAAGGAATTATTCTCAACCATTGTTGTATGTGACTTTTCTATCTACCTTTCGTAGCATTATACAATATATATATATACACAGTATATCAATATACTAAAGTGTGATAGAAATATAGAAAATAGCTTTTACCACTTTTGTTCTTCTATTTTAGAGGAACTAACACGGAAAGTTTATACTTGCTATTACATTCAATATAGAATGCAGTAGTTATTAATCATAGATTTAGGTCTTCTTCAAAACTATATTGTCATTACAAAAGAGTATTTCAAGTGATTTTTATATGCTTTGAATTTCTTTTGAAAGATTATAATACTTTCATATCAAGAAGAAAATAAAAAGAAAGTAAAGAAAATAAAAAGAAAGTAAGATCTTGCTTGATTTAATTGTAAACATTTCTAAAAGCTTTTAAAGGTGTTCTTCCATATTAAGCACCTTGAGTTATTCAGTATCAGCAATATCATTTTCTTAATATTTTAATAATATTTTGAATAAATTTTTTTATTTATTTTCAAAGCTTTGTTATAATCATAATCATGGTTTAGGGAATATGTATATGACAATAAAAAGTAAAAATGTTTGATTTATTTCCAAAGTTTCATAAAACCTTGATTAGAATATTTTCTTTAGAAATAAGAGGGGTTGTACTCACTAGTGTTGGAGAATAATTGGGTTACTCTTTTTGAAAGGGAGATCGCCAGTGCTAGCTTTCTCTATCATTAAGCATAGAGTTTTTGAGGCAAATTTTAGTTTATAATATCTTAATCTAGACATTCACTAGGTTAAGACGTAAGCCTTGAATTTACATGAATCACTAATATATCAAAGTGATTGTAGTTGGTACATAGATTTTTTTTTTTTGTAAGTATTTGTGTTTTTTATGCTTAATAGTAAACATGGTGAATATATAATCATCTTGTGCTAAACATATTTACAGTTGATATTTTTACTAATTCCATAAATTTTCTGCTCTTAAAATTAACATTGAAATTATAGCTTCATAACATTGTATTTAATAGTTCTACATTTATTTAATTTATTGTGTTAGTTAATTAATCATTCAATTGAAGTATATTTAGGTAGATTAAGGATCATTTGGTATAGATTTCGGACACTATTTTTTGCTACGTTCAAGAAATTTTTGTACAAAAATGTTGTTGTAGAAAGTAGTAGAAAAATTGTCCCAGACAAAGCCGAAAAATATTATATTTTTAAGTTACATTGCATAGCATAATGTTTGAACCTTTATTTCACTTGTGAGATGTGCTATATAGGATTAAAATTATAGATTACTATGCATGCATGATCTAATAAAGTCATGCAATGAATATTAAAAATATTTGTTGAAATGTATATACTTATTGTATTAGATTGTTCAACAACGACAACAACAACAACAATAACATCAAGCATTTATCTCACTCTGTGGGGTTGGCTACATGAATTCATTTTCCCCATCTTGTAAAGTTAAGAGACAATTTCTCATTTAAAAATAATAAAAATGTTATTTATAGTATTTTCTAACCAAGTCTTTTTAAGTCTACCTCTACATTTCATAATGTAAACAAAATCAAATACATCTACTTTCCCAATTGGGTCATTCGAAGGCCAAAGTTTTATGTGACCAAACAATCTAAGGTGACAATCGCTAATCTTATATGCCCTTGGAGCTACTTTAACCATTCTTGTAAATGCTCGTTTCGTATTCTTCCTCTAATAGCAAAACCACTCATCCTCATGAGTATCTTCTTCTCTTCAATGTTTAACTTAATTTTATGCTTTTCTTTTAATGGGTAACATTTTGTCATAAACCATTGCGGGTCTCACCACCATCTTAGAATTTTCACTAAAGTTTGAGTGGTACTATTCCATCACACAATAGACTTGAACCATCCAACTAAAATTCTGCTAATAATATCCTCATTTATTTAATCATCATTCTGAATAAAAGACCCAATATATTCACGACATATAATCTTATTAATGGCTTTATCATCGAAGTCACAATCCCCAATTAGATCTACCACTACAAAAATTACAGTACTCCATGTATTCAGATTTAAATCTACTCAAATGAAAACATTTAGAATCTAAGGTTGACCTCCATATTTTAGGTTTACGTCAACCAGGGGCGGAGCCACGGTGGGGGCACTGGGGGCATGTGCCCCCACTGGCCCGCCAGAAAGTGAAGAAGAACTGCATTCTGGCTGGCGACCAGAAGGCGGAAGTGCGGACGTGCGCAAGGGCGGACATGAGACGCCGGACGAGCCAGCGCCGGAGGACCTGCTTCGCGCGGGGAACTTGCTTGGCATGGAGAACCGAGAACCTGCTTCACGTGGAGCCGTGGAGGACTGGGTAAAGTTCTGCAGCTTTTTGCCTTTTGCAATTTATCCATAATAAGTTTATAACTTTTTTTTTTTTTTTGGGTAAACCCGGAGTCAAGACCCATGAATTAAAAGATAAAGTTTAAGTTACAAGTAATGAAAATATACACAAAGACAATAATAAGCAAGAAAAACAGATGCTGGCAAAACATAAAGGACTCAGAATAAGAAGAGACAAAGATCATCCAGAAACAGCATGGAGATCGCAAGAACCCAGGCTGAGGAACTGGTTGCCAGAAAGCACCACAACAGCCCTCACAGTGCCAGCAGCCGGAATAGGAAAATGCAGGAGAACATGCCTGGTTGCCCCGAAGGCCGTCCAAGGCATCATCAGAATAGTCTCGATCATCATCGTCCGTAAGCGCAGCAAACCCAAATCTTGTATATTGTTGTCTCTGAAGTATACCCGAGAAATGAAAGGCTGAATTTCCACAAAAAAACTGGATAAAGCCAACAGATATTTGGACAAAATCCCAAAAATTTGTCTTCCCAGGTCTGAACAAAAAGTGAACCAAAAATTGAGGCTAGCAGCCGCCTCCAGCACAAGGAAACCAGCCGAAAGAAACAGAAACAGCATGGGATAACAACCAGCCAGCGATAAAACATCCAGGAATACTAAAAACCTGAAAATCTCTGATGTAGTAAATGTAAATTTTTCCATTTGGAAGTTTTGAATCTAACCGCCTCTTTGATGTTGCAAATAATTTTGGTGATATTGTTTCTATCAGTGGAGAAACGACGAAGATTCCGTTCTTTCCAAATGTAGTAGATCATGCAACTAATGATAAGAAAACAGAAATTATGCTCGGTCTTGCAAAAACCTTCCGCATTGCCAAAAAAATCCAATAACTGATGCAGATTAGGTCTAAGCAGAAAGGCATTGATGTCCGGTAATAAAAGTTTGGCAATGAAAAAAGAGAAATCACATTCAAAAAATAGGTGAGAATGATTCTCTAAGTTACCGGAGCATAAACTGCAGGTAATGGGAATCTGAATGCCTCTTAAAAGTAAGTTATCAGCGGTTTTAAGCTTGCCAACCGCCGCCATCCAAGAAAAACATGCAAATTTAAGTGAAAATTGTTTATGCCAGATTCAGGGAAACCAAATCACCTTAGATAAGTGAGAATGAAAGTGCTCAATAAAAATATTGAAAGCCCACTTAACCGACCCATTCCAGCAAACCTGATTCTTCTCCGAAATAGTAACATCTTTGATTTTATCAGCCAGCACAGAAGTAATGGAGTTCGGCAAAGTCCAAACTCCATTGTTCAAAAAATCCTTAACAAGCAATTCATCCATGCCCGAACCAATCAAATCATTAATCATATAGCCATTAAGCCAAGGATCCCACTTAAAAGAGTAATAGCAGTTGTCGGAAACAGAAAAAGAGATTTTCTGTTTAATATTATGGGCAGCTTGAGTGATTCTATGCCAGAATTTGGAAGCAGAAGAGGGAACAGGCTTCCAGGGAGATATGAAGTTGACTTTATACCATTTGGTTAACAGGGATTGAGAGTTGAAAAATCTGCCTAAAATGGCACAGGAAACCCCAAAGTAAATAGCATCAATTGAAGGTAAGCCAAGACCTCCGTAAGCCTTAGGAAGAGTCACTTTGGACCACGAAATGAGGTGTAATTTCTTGTCAACCAAGTTGTTGTGGAATAAGAATCTAGAGAAAAGCTTGTTAATGGTAGAACAACAGCTTTTGGGTATTATGGAGCCTCTTATCCAATAAGCAATGGTGTTGATAATGGTAAACTTGAGGAATTGAACCCTACCTGCAAAAGACAAGAATTTGTTTTTCCAACCATCAAGTAGAGCAAAAAGTTTGCTCAGTAGTGGTTGAAAGTGAGAAGAATTGAGTCTTTTTGTAGAGATAGGGATACCCAAGTAGGTGAGGTATATGTTGACATTATGAATACCAAGCTCCTCACAAATGAGATGGTTGTTTTGATGAGGCTTGGGAAAAATGATAGCACTTTTGTTAACATTAACATGAAGCCCAGATAAAGCTCCAAAAAGGTTTAAGCAAACATTAAGATTAACAGCATTATCTTTAGTGGCCTCCCCCACCACTAATAAATCATCTGCATACATCAAGTGATTGATATACAAGTCTTTACAATTAATGCCTTTGAAATGAGGGTTCGAGTTGCTGATGAGAATGTTGGACAAACCGTCCATGACAATGCAGAATAGAAGAGGGGATAGTGGGCATCCTTGCCTGAGTCCAGTAGTAGATTTAAAAAACCCCTCAAGAGAGCCATTGAGGCAAATAGAGAAATGTACATCATCAATGCATCCTTTGATCCAAGACACAAAAGTTTCAGGGAAACCTTTTTGAAGCAATCTGGCAATAAGAAATTCTCTAGAAACAGAGTCAAATGCTTTTTTGATGTCCAACTTGGCACAGAAGAATTTATGGGATCCTCTAAAATCCCTAAGAATCTCAGAAGCAAGAATAATATTGTCGGTAGAGCATCTATCGGTGATAAAACCAGCCTTGCTTTCATGAATTATACTAGGGAGGACAACTTTGAGTTTATAACTTCTTTATATTAAAATAAAAGCATTGCTATATAGATATTTCTATGAGGCTACATGTTACTAGCTAAATAGAGATTTGTCCTATTCTTCCAATGTTTTCAATCTAACAAATTAACTCTTGGTTTAATTTGGCAAAATTTTAAGACTAAGCATGATTATAAATTATATTAAGAGCTGAAACATGTTTAAAAAAGAATTTAAAAATAGGCAAAGTCGTCTGTTTAACGGGCGACATATTAAGAGCTAAAAGTCTAGTCAGCATCCAGTCATCATTTAAAAAAATTTAAAAAAAAAATTAAAAATAAAATAAAATCACTGTAGTAAGTCGCCCGTTAAACGGGCGACTTGCTACAGTATAATATTATTTTTTTATTTTTCATACATTTTTTAATTTTTAATTTCTCACGGATAAGAGCTATTTCAAATCAGCCAGTGAGCGGAGTTCGAGCTTATTCAAAAAATTGGCAGGTATGTTTTTTAGTTATTAATAAATTTACTAGCATATAATTTTTTTTTGTTGCAAGCATAGAATTTTTAAACTAGTTGTTATTAATTTTTAAACTCAAGATTAGTGTTCTCAATTGTAAGTTTTTTTTCTTTATCATATATTTCATATTTTTATAATGAATCTAATGATTAAAAAAAATTTTAAAACCGCCATTGCCGGTCTCAAGCCTTGATGAAAAAGGTTGAGGGTTTTTTTTACTTCAATGAATTGTGCCCCCACATGAAAAAAATCCTGGCTCCGCCCCTGACGTCAACTCCATCTCTAGTCTTACCAATATGACGAATATTATCATCAAAATGCTTACACAAAGGTACATTCTCTTGTAAATGTCTACTAAGAACATCAATGACAAAAGCAAAATGATATGGGCTTAAAGATGATCCTTGATATAATTCAACTAAAAAAATAATACTTGGTCAAAACACGTGATATTTGAACAAAAGTAATAGCTTCTACATACATATCCTTAATGACTTTAATATAAGCCTTATTAACCCCTTTCTTTTTTAAAACTCTCCATAACATTGCACTGGGAACATTATTATAAGCTTTCTCTAATGAATAAATATTATATGTTGATCTTTCTTATTCCATTTATACGTCTCCATTAAAGCTCTTAATAAATATATAGCTTCCATCATAGATCTACCCTGAATGAATCTAAATTGATTTTGAGAAACATTAGTATCAAATCATAATCTATGCTCAATAACTCTCTCATAGTTTAAAGGTATGACACATTGACTGAATTCCTTTTATGAATGACATTAAGTACATAATATATACAAAAGAAAAGAATAGAAAATATACATAAAAGTAATATTTACATCAACCTACTCTTAGATAGAGCTACACACCATACATATTTTAAGGAGATTAATAAAAGAGATGAATATCTAATAACTTATATTAGTGGATATAGTTAAACTCATTTTGATTACTTTCTTAAAAGGAACAAATTAAATTGTAAAGATTATAAAGTTATTCTGAGTGAAAGTTTATGTACCCAAAATTGCCTATTAGTTTTGGACATTAAGATGAATGGAAATAATATAAAAAAATAAAGTAAAATATTATTCTAGGATTAGATGGGGGAATTTAAAGAATATTAAAAAATAAATTTTTGAGAGTAAGATTCGAGATCAAAAGATTTTGTTTGTTTATAAGTAAGCTAATGTTCTGATTTAGAGAAAGTATATGATAATGTTTAAAGAGAAGTGTAATGGAAAGTTTTAGAAAAGAAAGAGTTAATAATGATTATAATTAAGTCATTAGGGATATGTATGTAGGTGTTGTTACTTGTGTTAAACAAAAAGGTGGTTTGACAAAGTAATTTCCTATTTCTATTAGATTACATCAAGGATTAGCCTTAATCACATATATTTTTTCCTTAGTCATGGATATTCTTAGTAGACATTTGCAAGAGGTTGTACCCTAGTGTATGCTATTTGTTAATGATATTCTTCTTGTTGATAAGACAAGAGAGGGAGATGCATGTAAACTTCAATTATGGAGGTCAACCTTAGAGTCTAAAGGTTTTTATTTGAGTAGATTTAAAATTGAATATATGGAATTTAATTTTAGTCGTAATAGATATATTGGTGAGTTTATGACTTTTGGTGATCAAGTCATTAATAAGAGTACAAATTTAGATTTCATGGGTCTGTCATTCTTAGTGATGATGAAATAAACAAGGATATTATTAGTGGAATTCAAGTTAGGAAATGCTAAATTGCAATAAAAAACAACCAAAAACCTACAAATCAAGTAAAACCTAAAGCATCACATTCCCCCTTCAAGCAATACAAGAAAGAAGGAGGAATTAAAGCATCATGAATATCTTCCCATAAAAAAGATCTAACTAGAGCAAAATTAGCACAAATATCCGCTAATTTGTTGCCATCCCTATTCGAATGAGAAAAAAACAATTTTGCTTAAACTCAAGCAAGAAAGCCAAATTATCATCAATTAATCTACTAGCCTTCCAATTTTGGACCAAATTTTGTAGCATTTTGATGATATTGAAGTTGTCCCCTTCGATGATCACACCTTGAGCCTCAAACATCCAATTTTGAACCACATTCTTCATATATAACACCGCTAATAACTCCAATTATGATATGTCCCATTGCAAGGACTGATTTCCAAAAGCAACCAAAATCTCCCCTTCTCATCTCTAGCAACGCCGCCAATTCCAGCCAAATGATTCCTCTTAAGAGCTGCATCTATATTTATTTTCCGAGAAAAGGAGGATGCCGAGGAGAAAATAGTAAAAGCTGGTTAGCATCCTAATTTTTCGGTTGGAGATTTAAAAAGTTACTTCTTACAGCAAAAGAGATAACATTTGCAGCTATGTTGTTATCCGAATCCTCATCTTTGCCATGAACCAACTTGCACCTGCTCTTCCAAACAAGACAAACTGTAGTACAAAAAATATTTGCTAAAAGAGAATTCTTCCCCATGTATCTCTGAAGACTTTCTAAACAATCTTCAAAACTGTTAAAATCTGGAACAATAAATCCCCAACTATTCAGTAAAGCAATTACCTTCCTGAACTTGGAACAATTCCCTACTAAGTGGTTGTTATCTTCATCTTCTCCACAACCCCTTGGACACCCAGAATAGTTGCTTAACCTCCTCTTCACAAGAAAGGAATTAGAAGGAATGTCATCATCACAAAGTCTCCACCAAAAAAGTTCAATTTTCGGATTCAACTTAAGTTTTTTCATCCAATTCCAATGAGCAATTTCTTCTTTATGAACCATAGCATCCTCACACACCAAGGCTGTAATTGATTTCCTAGTAAATTTGCCTTTCAATTCAATAGTATCAAAATCCTGTCATTCCTGATAGGAATTTTCACTAATAAGGTTTAAAATCTATTCACCAAAAACAACCTTCAATTTATCCAGATTCCAATGGCCATTGGAAATAAAAGAGCTAAGAAAGATATCAGAATTTTCCTAAATATTGACAAATATAAGCCAAGAAGCAATACATCTGTCTAAAATCCAGGAATCCTGCAGCCAATTGATAGCATTGCAATTTGACACCTCCCATCTAACAATATTTTTAAGAAAATTGGCTCCCATAGTGATGATCTTCCAAATCGAAGAACAACCTTTCTTCACGGTGCCCGACTACAAATCTCCTCCATACTTAGCTCTAAGAATAAGATTCAAAAGAGTATATGGCTTTGAGTAAAAATTCCAAGCAAATTTGGCACATAAAGACCTGCAATGTTTTATGGTGTAGAATGTTGGCCATTAAAATAGAAGCATAATATTAAATTAAGTGTTGTAGATATGAGGATTCTTAGGTGGATGAGTGGCTTTTCTCTTAGTGACAGGATAAAAAAGAAACATATATGTGTAAAGGTTGCAATTACTCCATTGGAAGATAAGATTATGGAGAGTTACCTTAGATGGTTTGGTCATATAAAATGGTAGCCTTCCGATGACCCGTTTGGAAAATAGATGTATTAGAATTGGCTTATGTTAAGAAAGATAGAGGTATACCAAAAAAGACATGGTTAAAGTAAAAATGCATGAATATTCTTTTAATGATTGTAAAATTTTTGACATGCATCTTTGTAAGAAATGTTTTGATATGGATACTAAATTTACAAAATTATCACATCCATGCAAGCCTTAGGAAGAGAAGAGAAAATACTAATATTGTAAGAGCGTTCTAGATTTTGTGATGGTTCTTGAATCTTGGGATGCCAATGTGATGGCCACATCTACAACTAAATATTTGAATGCTTATTCTAATGGTAAGCTTCTTTATTATTTGATTACTTATGAGCAAAAGGCAAGTCAAAGGAATGCAGATGATAGTGACAAAAGAAGGGAGAAAATTATTACACCGAAAGCCAAAGTCTCTAAAAATAATAATTTTGAAGGAGGATGAAATTCATATATAACAATGATGATGTGAAAAAAAAATCTTAAAAAGCAAGCATTGTTAATGCACTTAAAAAAATTGAGGAAAAAGTAAAAAAGTGAATAACCTTTTCACTAACATTGTTTGTTATTATTATAAATATTTGGTCCAAATTAGGTCAGAATGCCCAATATGAAGAGCCAACGAATGAAATTAAAAATTGTGGATAAGGAAAATGTGAAAAAGAATAACAAGAGAGCATAAAGAGACCTTCTGAGCAGGCTAGCTGGTGCAACAAACATTAATGTTGATTAGATCAAATTCAATTCCTTAATCATTAGAATTAAAATAAGCTATTGTAATCAATGTTCATTCTAGATGAAATGGTTCGTATAGCATGATTAGTTTAAATTTTAAATTTCCTTAATTTAAGTAACAAGAATTTGATGGGAGGATTTTTCAAAATAGTTTATCGTTATGTACAATGTGGTGGTCGTACAATATGATTAGTTATAGCTCAATTTCATTTAATCTATTTTAATTAAAAATTTAAATTAATTTATATTTGATCAGATCATACTACATATATAATTTGAATCATATAATAAAATTAATAAAAAAAATTCAAATATTTGTTAAGATAGTTGCTATTTGAATGCTTTACATTTTTGCAACTTATGTAGTTTTGATGATTTCAAACATTATTGTTCAAATGTGTAGTTATCTCCTAACAATTTTAGAAGATTTGTATTTGCTCTTAAGTGTACTAACATTTCAGGAAAAATGAACTCCAGACTACGAGACTTCAAATCAAATTCAGAATGAGATACTTTGTAAAATTTGAAGTTTGCATTTCTTTGAAATTAAATTGAAAGGGAGTGATTGTAATTGAGTGAATAAAAACATACACACACACATAAGGAGATCACAAAATATTTATACTGATCGTACTGGACGATATCCGTTCGTACAGGACGATCAGACAGTTATCTCCTATTGAGCACATGGAACGAATAGGAACTTGCTTAAAATTTTTTTTCTAAGTCCTATTCGTCCAGGACGAATTTTACAATCGTCTAGGACGATTGGTTCTCTGTAAAATTTTCGTCCAGACGAAATTAAATTATCGTCAATGGCGATTGGTCCTCTGGAAAATTTTCGTCCAGACGAAATTAATAATCGTCCAGGACGATCTGGTCTCTGAAAAATTTTCGTCCAGACGAAATTAAATTAATGTCCATGGCGATTGGTCCTCTGGAAAATTTTCGTCCAGACGAATTAAATTATCGTCCAGGATGATCGGTCCTCTGTAAAAATTTCGTCCAGACGAATAAATTTTCGTCCAAATGATTAACCGACTTAGAACGGTTTTCAGCAGTTTCTAGAACCGACCTAGTAATAACCGTTCGTACCGGACGAACCTAGTTCGTACGGGACGATCAGCTGTACGAAGACATTTCGTATACATGTACAAATGGGGTCGTTTCAAATCATTTAAGTAAAATCGTCCAGGATGATCCACGATCGTACGGGACGATCCACTGCGCACAGAATTGAAAAATTATAATTTTGGGCGGTTTTTCTTGTCTTTTGTATAAATAGTCCAAATTAGACTGCCACCCAATCTTTTTTTCATTTGATCTTCGTACCTCTTGAGAGAATAGCCAAGGAGAGAGTGGAAGAGAGCATTCAAAGGAGGATTCCTACCATTGGAGCGAGAAGGCTTCACTTGGATTTCAAAGGTAAGAGTCTCTACTTGTGAATTGGGATTACTTCACTCTTTTCCTTCTTCCTTCTAGATTCTTGTGAGAAGATCTGTCAAGGAGATCCGGTTCTCTGCCGACACTTTGAAAGTGTGAACAGACGAAGGGTTCGCTGCCACACTTGGAGAGTGTGAATAGTCGAAGGGTTCGCTGCCTACACTAGGAGAGTGTGAATAGCCGAGGGGTTCGCTGCCTACACTAGGAGAGTGTGAATAGCCGAAGGGTTCTCTGCCCACACTAGGAGAGTGTGAAAGGATGGACGGTTCTCTGCCAACACTGGGAATTGTGTAAAAGGACGACGGTTCTCTGCCGCACCGGGGAGTGGTGAAAAGAGTGTGTTGTAAAGGCTTCTCCGCCTTGCTGTGGGTGCAAAAGGAGAGTCACTATTGGTATTAGTGCAATACTCAGAGGGTGCCTCTGGAGAGTGGATGTAGGTCTAGTTTTAGACCGAACTACTATAAATCTGGTGTCATTTACTTTACTGTTTTTACGTTTCCACATTTTAATTCTTAGTCTTAAAAACTCTATGGTTGAAAAACTTTTTCTACAAAACTTTAAAAGAAACAATTTTTATTTCGGTTCAACATAATTTTAAAAGAGGGATTAAATTTTTAAAACTACCAATTCACCCCCCCTCTTGGTAGCCTTTGGGATATTAACTTAGGCTTAACAACCTAATTACTAGACTCAACAATATTCACTTTCACCCCCTTGTGTCTGTGTGCATGGTTTCTTAGCCAACATACACTTAACAAAAAATAAAAAATAAAAAGACTTAAAAAATAAAAAGTATAGACTCTATCAAACATAGATTTACTTACACACTGATGCTACACTATCTTGAGCTTTGCTTCTTTAATTTTTCTCTATAAATGATGTACTTTAAAACGTTAAGTACACGTAAGAAAAACATGTAATAAAAAAGAATAAGTGCTCAAAAATAAATATTTTAACCATCAAAACACAAGGTCTGACACCCAAATTGCAAAATTATATAGTTTATAAATAAAATAAAAATAAAAAATAAAATAAATAAATTTAATTAAGTAATATGTAAAATTAGTAAGGATTAAAGTCTCTCTCAGCAAAAGATGTTGAAATATGTGAGCCTAATATATTATTTTAATTATTTCCACTATTATTTGATAACTCACATAATATATTTTATAATAAATACAAGTTGTTTTATTATCCTAACATTTCAGGTATGCGGCATGGACTAAAGCTATACCACGTATAAGGAGTCAAATCAAAAAGGAGAAAGCTCAAGAATTATAGGGATGAGAATCATCAAAACCTATAATATGATTTTGTACTTTTTTTTTTAGGTCTTTATGTATTTGAGTGTATTTTGTAAGAAAATCCAACACACACTCACGATTAGCAATGAAAATTGAACAATCATTTCTATGATAAATTATATTGCACGAATCTAATGGTAAGGTATGATCTGTTATTCATAAAATTATATTAAGTGTTTTATAAAAAGTATTGAAATTAAGTAACTAATCATATTATATGATATTGATGGTCTAGAATGTATAGTTATTTTAATAAATACTTGCTTGAAATTATTGGTTTTAAAAACTAGGCAAATTTCAAGTTTGAACTAATCATACTGCATGATCTTCGTTATACTATATGACTATTGATGAACTTTACCTATTTTGTTTTGAGAATCATGCTATAAAATTAGCGTAATATATTTTTAAATATCAAACTATACAATCTAAATCATACAATAGGACTGAACATAGTATTTGTTGAATCAATTTTTATTTATGATGATCCTTAAGCTGATTTAACTAATTATATTGTACTATCCAATTCATATGAACATATCGAACTGAACTTAACTATGATTATTTTTCATATTTAACTAATCAAATAGTATGACACATTATTTAGATTATACAATCAATATATTTAAAATTAAGATTAGGTTTTACTTTAAACAACAAATTTTTATTCTTATAATCCTAAGTGTGAGTGAGGCAAGAGATCCATCAGAAATGTTTTCTTAAAAGTGTCATTAGAGAAAGAAACGAGAGTTCTCATTCATTGTGAGAGCTTATACAAATCATTTGGATGAGAGGATGAGGTTGAGTGAAGGTTCCTTGAGGGATTCAAGGGTTATATGAGAGAGATCACATGACTATCCTTGTTAGTTTGCACGTTTATACTCCATGGTCTATGTTGGGAGCTCTTGGATAAAAGCTCTAGATAGAGGGTTCTATAAATGACTTGTGACTAGTCAGGGAGGCTAGGGGAGAGAAATCTAAGCTGTTATGAGGAGTAGAAGGAGGGATAAAGCATCTCTGTCGCACTGGAATGTTGGAGGGTGCCTAGACTTTTTTGGTAAGGAAGAGCATATATTGTTCATTTCCGACCTAGGACAAAGAAGGGCTTCTCCATCTTGATGAGTGTAAAAGAAGTGTTCTAGATTTTGTGATGTTTTCTTGAATCTTGGGATGCCAATGTGATGCCACATCTACAACTAAATATTTGAATGCTTATTCTATTGGTAAGCTTCTTTATTACTTGATTACTTATGAGCAAAAGGCAAGTCAATGGAATGCAGATGATACTGACAAAAGAAGGGAGAAGACTATTACACCGAAAGCTAAAGTCTGTAAAAATAAAAATTTTGGAGGAAAAAATTCTTATATAACGATGATAATGTGAAAATAAAAAAAAAATCTTAAAAACCAAGCATCCTTATGCCAATTAAAAATGTAGAGGTAAAAGTAAGAAAGTGAATAACCTTTTGACTTACATTGTTTTCTATTATTATAAATATTTTGTCCAAATCAGGTTAGATTGCCCAATCTGAAGAGCCAACGAATGAAATAAAAAGTTCTGGATAAGGGAAATGTGAAAGGAATAACAAGAGAGCAGAAAGGGACCTTTGGTCAAAGTTTGACTCCATATCATCTTAAATAAAAATAGAGGATAAGATCACAAGTCTTTGTCTCAATACAAAAGATAATAATAAAAACTCTAATGAAGAATAAGTATATGAATTATCATACGACGACATGCTTTCATTTTAAAAATAGTTATATACATGCGACGTAAAAGTTAAAATGTAAAGTTTAAAGTTCAAAGTATGAATATAATGCATTTTAAGATGTACACATAGATCTGGTTAAAAAATTTGCATGTTAAAAAACTGAGCATAATATATTACATAATATGCATTAATATTTGGAAAATGAGTTTGGAACTTTGAAAAATAGTTAAAAGAGAAAATATAAATGCATGTTGAATTAGAAAAAGCATATATAATACTAGAAGAAGACATCATGCATTTTCAAGTTATCAAGCATAAGGCATAATTGAATTTAGGCATTGTTTTAAGTCAAATAAATATTTAAGAGAGGAAATAGAAAAGATAAAAGGAAATGCTTTGTGATCTATTCACACACCACTTAGGAGAGCAGCCCATGCATAATTGATAATTTAAAAATTAGTCATTCCAAATTACCTTTAGTATGTTATTTTGTGCAGCTTGTAATCCTTATATTTTGTGAAAAAAATAATGAAAAATAATAAAATTGGACTAGCACTACAGTCCCATAAAGATATGTTCATAGCACTAGAACTAATGTGAACACCGTAGCACCACACCTTCAGTGTCGTAGTGAAGAGATTACAATAATTGTACAAGAGAGTTTAGCACCAAAATACTATTTAGGAATTACCATTGAGCCAGATTAAAGCAGTTCAATGCTAAATTGCCTAACATTGTAGTGGGAGTCAGTTGGACCAATAAACAAAACTAACAATTAATAAACTGGTATGCTAATTCAACAACAACACCAAGCTAGCATCAAAATGCTTGTTTAGTTATATTGTTAAATTATAAATAGTAACTTTAAATTTCTTATAAAGGGGTTGACACATATTGGAGTCATTTAATGTGAGTTTGTATAAGTGTGAGGGTTATCTTGGGAGAGTGTATCTTATATTGTTGGGGAGTAAATTGACTAAAAATTCTAATTCCAAGTCATTTCTAAACCTTGTTTTACCTAGTTTAATTTGTTATCTTGTGTTTGTTAGTTTGTAACTTATTAATCACTCGGTGAAATAAATTATTGGTCATATTTATTATGTGTAATAATCCCACCATATGTAGTTAAACAAGCCTTCTAAATATATGATTACTTGAAAGGATTTATTTCTTAAGTTAGTTTAATCTTTGATGTATCCATGATATTCTTGATTTCTTCGTTCTTCATTTGTTTTTTGTATAAGTTGTACATAAAATAAAAACTTAGTGTGATTTAGAGCATCGATGGAGGAATAGAAGAATAATTACGTAACATAAAATATAATTTAGCCATAATATAGACATATGGTGGTTAGGATTATAGGGTCTTATGGAGATAGAATATCTGCAGTTAGGCAGGATCTTAGCTAAGGCTGTAATGAGCTTGACGAAGATGAGGAGAACTATTGTGTTGATCCATAACAATAATAGGAAGTAAATCTCTCTAAAGTAATCTTGTTCTTTCTAAGAATCATAGGTTCAAAATTTCTAAAATTAGTTAATTTTCTTTTTGCAATTTGAAGTTTTTTTTTTTTTTTTACTTTTATCCCTTTTAAATCACTCAACTAGGTAAATTTATTAGTTTTGTAGATAATAGTAAATTGAACTTAGGATATTTTTAAATTAACCTTATTGAATTGACACTTTTTACATCAGTATATTATTAAGAGAGTTGCTATTTACATCTTTTACATTCTTGCAACTTGTATAGTTTTGATGATTCCAAATATTATTGTTTTATGTGTAGTAATCTCCTAACACTTTTTGGAAGATTTATTTTTGCTCTTGTGTGTACTAATATTTCAAAAAAATTGAACTCCAGACTACTAAGACTTCAAATCAAATTCAGCATGAGATACTTTATGAATTTGAAGCTTGTACTTTTCTTTGAATTAAGTTTGTGAGGGAGTGATTGTAATTGAGTGAATAAATACACACACACTTAAGGAGATCTTAAAAATTTTATACTGATCATACAAGATGAACCATGTTCGTATGGGATGATCAGGTCAGTTATCTCCTCGAAAGAGCAATGAAACGAACATGAGTTGAAGGAAATTTTTTTAAGTCCTGATCGTCCAGGATGAACTAAAATTCATCCCAGGATGAAATGTTCTTTGGAAACTTTTCGTTCAGGCAAAATTTATATTCGTTCCAGGATAAAATGCACTCTGGAAAAGTTTTGTCCAGACGAACTCAAAATCGTCCCAGGATGAAATCTCCTATGGAGAATTTTCGTTCAGACGAAATTTATAATCGTGCCAGGATGAATTGCTCTCTGGAAAATTTTCATCCAAACGAAGTCAAAATTGTCCCAAGATGAACTGTCCTCTATAAAAATTTTGTCCGAACAAAACCATATTCGTCCCAGGACGAAGTGAACCGACTCTAAAAATTTTGGCAATGTTCTGCAGTTTTTGGGAACCGACCTATGGAATAACCGTTCTTACCGGACGAACCTAGTTCGTACAGGATGATGATCGGGTATGAATTCATTTCGTACCAATATACATTTGGTTTGTTTCCAACACATTTAAGTAAAATTGTTCAGGATGATCCACGATCGTACGAGACGATCCATTGCATGTTGACTTGAAAATTTGCAGTTTTTGGACGGTTTTTTGAGTCTAACCTATATATAGTCCAATCTAAGCTGCCACTTAATCATTTTGCTCACTGATCTTCATGCTTATTGAAAGAAGAGTCAAGGAGAGAGTGTGAGAGAGTGTTCAAAGGAGAATTATTACTACTGGAGCATGAAAGCTTCACTTGGTTTTTAAAGGTAAGGTGAACAAGTTTCAACAAGTGGTATGAGAGCTTTATTTCAAAATCATAAGTTTAGACTACTTTTTTATTAACATAGATGGCTACATTTGAAAACTGAAATACACCCAAGGGTTACTCTATAACTAGACCTCCACTGTTCGACAATATACCTTTTGATATTTGAAAAACACGAATGTCTATATTTTTACTGTCACTTGATGATTATATGTCGATCTTAGTTTAGGAAGGGTATACAAAACCAATTAGACTAGTTGATGGAGTTAGAGTTGAAACACCTTTTGCAGACTAGAGAGTAGAAGAACGTGACTTAACACAACTAAATGCCAAATACTTGAATAGTTTCTTTGTGCTTTAAAATCAGAAGATTACATGCGGGATTTCACTTACAAAAGTGGAAATGATATATGGGATAGACTTTATATAACTTATGAGGGGACTAATGAGGTTAAACAATCTATATTGAATATCTTGTTGCATGATTATGAATTGTTTTGCATGAAACCAAATGAATTCATTTCTGATATATACACAAGATTCACACAAATAATCACCTATTTGCATGCACTGGGTAGGGAACTAACGAATGCTAAAATGGTTAATAAGATTCTTCATTGTTTGCTTACTGCTTATGATGCTAAAATTACTGCAATTATAGAGTCTAAAGATCTAAACATTTACTCTATTGATATTCTTCTTGGTTTTCTAATTGCATACGAGCAAGGAGTTAGCCAAAGAAAGATTGATGCAGGTGAATCATGAAGGGAGAAGAACATAGCACTAAAAGTGGAAGAGTCTGAGAGTGAACACTCACTACCTAAGGATGAAGACGACATAGCATTAATGACTAGATAATTCAGAAGCTTTCTGAAGAGGAAGCAGAAGAGATGCCAGCAATGAAATATTGGTAAATTTAATAGAAATGCTAAGGTTTCAAATGATGTAATTTGTTATGAGTGCAGAAAATCTGGATATATCAAGACTGAACACCCAAAACTCAAAGCCACTCCTAGCAAGAAGAAAGTAGAGGAGGAACCAACTGTAAAGAAGGGCAAGAAGAAGTTTCAAAGAGCTTTCTGGGCAGACACAGCTTCATATTCATCAGAGACTGAAAAGGAAGAGGAAGTCACTAATCAGTGATTAATGGTCGATAGTCTTGATCAGTCAGATCAAGAAGAGGTATGTGACTTAACCTATGATGAACTTTTTAAAGTTTCTGAACACATGCATGATGCATATATGAAAATGAAGAAAATGCATGCTAGTCTAAGTTTAGAGTTTGAAGAATTACAAAAGGAAAATGAAATCCTTAGGAAAGATTATGCTTTGATTGAAAACAACCACATAAAATTACTTGATGAGTTTGATGACTTGAATAAAAATCATGAAAATTTGAAATCATCCTATGGTGAACTTGAAAAAATTTTTAAAAAAATTAAGGATGAATCTGAGAGCAAAATATATCGAATCAATTATACAAATCGAATCTTAGAAGATATGAATCAAAAGACTTTATTCTCAAGCAGTTATATATGTCCAGAAAAGTAAATAAATACACTGGTCATGCTCTTTTTATTATTTGATGGATTTAGCAGCTGAAGCACCTGTGTAAGCATCGTTATAATTGAATTTTTTTTATTTCGCCCCCTTTTTCATCACCATGCATGAGCGTGGACACCTGCAAAAAACTGTGTGAACAACCAGATCATTCCTATCCTAAGGGTAATCTAGTCGCCAAACACATCAATTATCCACATAGTGGAGTAAAAGTAAACAGACAAATCAAGGCAATGTCATCCACAACATGCAGTAAAATCACAAAAACATCTAGCACACAATAATAAAGTAAACACTGGCCTAACCTAGATCTAGAGTTAGTTGTCCTAGCAAACCATCTAAAGTGTGAGTAGAAGGTCATGTGGCTGGGGTAGATCCTAAGTTGGGTGATTGGTTAGAGTTATCTAATTTTTTTTAGTTTGTTAAGGCTTAAAGAGAGATTTGGGTTGAAGTATTAATATATTAAAAATTTTAGTTAAATATATTTTAATGGTTAATTGATTTTTACCTTTTTTCACACCGAGGCTGTGAAGTTTATTTCACCTTCCTTGGAGCTAAGCTAATAGCCTCGTAGGCCTTTACCTAGTAGTAATCGGGGTTGATTAAATCAACTTAAATTGTTTGGAATTAAAAGAGTGGATTAATATGAAAAGGAGTTAGTTATTGATTTTAATGGGTTGGTTGAGAATTTTATTAATCAAGTTAGGAAATTCTAGAATTTGAATGAATTGTTAGGTTTTGGGAAATTATCTAGATATGTGCTAACTAAGGGGTAAAAAATTGATTTTTAAAGTTATAGGGAAACTTAAAGGTTTCAGATTTTTAATACATACTAGATCTAATTATGAGTTGTTAGACGGGTGGCAAACTCAATTTGGAGTTTTCTATGGAAAGTTACGATTTCTAGAAGTTCTGACCCGATTTTGACCTAAGGTTGACCAAAATGTTGACTTTTTGACTTTGACCAGATTTTGGGGGTTTTATATTTTTGAAAAATACTATATTTTAATTAGAGTCATTAGCCACTGAGTTTGATTAATTTAGAATTTTATATAATTAGTTATGAATTTTATAAGTTTCAATTTTATTGGAATTATTTAATTGTTTTCATTAAGGGTCCCTCAGAAATGATCTAAGGAGAGATCAGCAAGTGTTTAAGGAATTTTTAATTATTTTTTATTAAATTAAAAGACTTAATGCTGATTATAACTTAAATTTAAATTAAAGCCCATTTTAAAGTCAAACTAATGGGACCTAAATTTCTACAGGTTAGGGGATTAATTAGGGTCAATTAGAAGTATTTTAAGGAATTTTAAGGATTAATCTTGATTTATTAGAATTTAATTAAGGATAAAGGGTCAAATAAGGGAATAATCCTAAGTAGAATGATTAGGGAGCCTAATGATCTCCAAAAATTAGTGAACTATCTTCTATGGATGTGTGATATTACTAAGTTTATTGGTTCAAAGTCTCAAGTTAGGGAAGCATGCATCCTAATTAAAAAAATAATCTAAGTTTTCTTCACAAATCTTTAATTTCTGTCCTTAAGGATGTCTCTAAGCTGTATGGAATTGAATCAAAGTCAGTAACCCTTACACATCACATATGCAAGCACAAAAATATAACACTCTTGTCCTCAGATCTAGGAGTTCCTAAACTAAGTTGTGTGTGTAATCCTACACATGCAATATCCTAAATAAACACAATATATGATTACATTGAATTTTAAGATAGTGAACAAAGCACTTTTGTTCACTAACTATCCCCCATTACTTCTGTCCAAGTGCTCTAACTCATGCTTAAGGTTTCAAGAGACCTCTCAATATTGAAGTTTATGCATATGTAATTTCAAAATAAGTTTCAAAATATTTAATTAGGTTTATAACACCCATATTTAAGGGTATAGATTTCAAAAAAATATAAATCTTAAAATACTAATAAAAACTAAAGGTTTAACTTAAGAGGTATATGGGTTCAAGGAACCTATTTTTGATAATTAGTCAAAAGTATTCTAATTCAATATAACATAAGTAAATTTTAAAATATAAGAGAAATGCAAATAACTCAATTAAATTAATTTCAAAATAAACCTTAAACAAAATAGGTTTTAGGATTAAAATAATTTTTTAAATTAAATATTTTATTTTCTATAAAAAAATATCATTATTAATAATATTATCATTTTTAATTATTAAAAAAAATAAATTTAACTATATAAATACTTAAATATCCTAAGCTAGAAAATTTATATTAAAATAAATGATTGATTTAAATATTAATTAAGAGAAGCCTAATTAATTTTCTAATTCAATTAGGAGATTAAATTATATATATTTTGATTAATTTAATTAATATCTTGATTTAAAATTTCCTAAAATAAGCTTAATAATAATTTGAAATATATTTAACCAATATTTTAAACCAATTATAATTTTATTTATAAAGCCTAAATAATTCTGAAAATATTAAAATATATTTTGAGATTTTTAAATCAGTATTTATTTTATTATACTAAAAAAGGCTTTAAAATGAATTTAAAATCAATTTAAATAAATAAATAAAAGAGTTAACGGTGTCGACCTAACGGAGGACACGCGGCAGCCTCTGGAGCATCGGATTCGTCCTGCGATAACGGAGGATCGACGTGGCAAGATCAGTGAATGTGCTCTGATACCACTTGAAAGTTTGTTAGGGATGTTAGGCCCTATAAACTGGCCCAAAGCTAATTAAGAGAGAGAGAGGTGAATTGGTAAAAAATATCTTTCAATCAAAATATAAATCAAAACCAATATCACTACAATAAAAACCAAAGTGTAGAAATTAAAATGCGAAAGTAATAAAGAAAGAACACACCGGATTTATAGTGGTTCGGTCAAACCTTGACCTACGTCCAATCCTTGGAGGCACCCTCCAAGTATTGCACTAAACTAAGTGTCTCTCCTTTAGCTCCCACAGCTAGGCGGAGAAGCCCTTACAAAATCACTTCCACCTTCCCCGGTACGGCGGAGTCGCCGGGTCCTTTGACACCAAAGATATCTTCTTCTTTGGTGAACTTCCCTCGAGATAAGCCTTGAATCCGACGGTATTCAGGTGCGAGCTTGCCGGAGCAACCGTGTGGAACCCCCTCCACACTCCCTTTAGCCCCCCCTCATAGGATCTTCTCCCTCTCTCAAACTCCACCCTTTTCTCACTCCCTTTCAAGCCTTCTCTTCAAGTTTTCCCCAAAAGAACGAAGCTACAATGGCTCCCAAAAACACTTACCAAATGTCATGTCATAGCTTAAATAGAAGATCCCAAAATAAGCTCATTAATGCAAGTTTTCGACTTTATCGTCAAGGACGATACTAATATCATCCTGTATGATCAGTGTAAAATAAGCCCAATCAGCCGGGACGATTTGAGATGATCAGAAGAAGTTTGTTCATATCGTCCCGGGCGATAATATATCGTCCTGGACGATCAGAACAAATAGTGGAATATTATCCTGAACCTTAACCTAAAAAATAGCTGTCTGATGTTCAATCGTCCAGCATATCGGCATGGAAGATTTTGCGATCATCCAGGACGATTTGATCATGCAATCAAGTCATAATTGCTTTCCTTAAATTCCAGTTGCCCTGAATCATCCTGGACGATCCACCTAGATGATGTCCTAAAATAAGTAATTCCTAAATAGATATGGCGGCAGATTCTTTCTATTTTGAGCCTATCATCCTGGCCAATACAAAATCATCCAGGACGATGTGTTTTGCATAATGACGACTGCTTTAATGAGGATGCCCTAATTAGGATTTCTACTTTTGAACCGATCGTCCAGGACGTTATAAAATCTTCTCGAACGATGTTATCAAAAACAGTAAACTCTAGGGAATAATCAGAAATGTTCCAAGTTACAAAGCATCGGGAGCCACACCAAATATAATATACTCAAGAAAGAAAAAAGGATACAAACTGACTCAGACCTAGTCTACCCAATCTTGAGCTGGTTCCAAATTACAGTCTGATTGTGTGGACCTGAAATGTAAGTAGATAAGGCAGTCGTAGAGAAATAAGAGTGTTTGCTATCATCAAAATCATAAGTCATAGATCTACAATAATCTCCTCCTTTTTTTATGATGACAAACATTTCAATTTAAATTTATGAAAAGGAACATTTTCTTCTAATCTCCCCTCACTAGAATAACACTTTAAAAAATAGGAGAGATAAAAAAATTTATGTTGCTTTAAATTTTTTGAAAAAAAAAATACAAATTCAATAGTACGTTCTCCCCCTTTGACTTATCAAAAGGAGAGGAGGTACAAACAAAAAACAAAATGAACAAAAGATAAAAACATTTCCTGATCTAGTGAAAAAACAAATATTCTTAAAATGAGAAAATTACCTCTTGGTTTTAATAAAAAACTTAGAAGAATTAGATTGACAACGCATAGCCCAGAAAAGGTTAGAAATTCAGAATTTAATAATCCAAACTCAAGTTCTTTAAAAAGGCTCAAAAACTTTTTAATTCAATATCTAAATCAAGGAATAAATTAAAAAAAGAAACACTAATTTTAAAACTCCTTTCATAAAATATATCTAATAGAAGATTAATGCACGAATTGTTGAATCAGGAATCATGTTTTTCAAAATCAAGTATCGAAAGTATCAAGGGTTTTCTTAAGCTTTTAAGAAGTACAATAATGGTAAGTATTAAATTTTGTGGGCTCATTTTATGCCTCTTGTTAATTTGAATGGCGCTCCTTGCGCATCTTTTGATTTTTGATACACTTTTGTGTATATTTTTTAATTTGGCGTCCTTGCGCATCTTTTTATTTTGGCATCATTGGCCAATTTATTATATATGCTACATTTCTGAATTCTTAAAAACAAAAGTAAACCCATCCTATTGATAAAGCAAATTCTTGATTAAGAAAAATATGAGTAAGATTCAACAACTTGTAAAAGATTCCTATGTGATAAATAAAATGTAGGGAGATAAAAAATTTTAGTTTCAAAGACTAATTTAAAATATGAAAAAGATTTTAAATCAAAAGTAGAATAACCTCTTTTAGGAAATAGAGATGGAGAGTCAAAAACATGAGTTTCCTTCCTTTGACTATTTTTAGAGAAGTCAATCACAACTTACCAAAGATTTTAAAAAAAATAGGAAGTAGATTTTTTATTTTTAGAAAAATGAATGTGTGTGTTGATCAAAGAAAAAATTTCACAAAAAAAAAAATTTCAAAGAATAAACAAAGAAACACAAAATAAAAAATGAAAACATAAAATAACTAAAAATAAAACACAACACAAAAACACAAACAAGGCTTTTAACCATTATCTTTCTCCTGGTCCGATGCTTTAGAAACCAAGTTTGCCCAGGAGATTTTTTTCTTTTCATTATTTCCCCAGTTTAAGTTTTCCTTCGCCTTACCCTTTTCTTTCGTAGGAAGAATTCTTAAATTAGGGCACTGATTTTTCATATGTCTAGGCTTTCTACATCGAAAGCAAATAACGTTAGAAGAAATATGAACATCCTTACCATTTTTATCTTTTTTCCACTTTTGCTTATGCTTTGGCGAGCTTTGTGATTTGCTTGACAAGTCATTGCAATCGTCACCAACTACAAAGTCTTTTTATGTATCTTCAGCTTTTAGAACAATCGTTTCACCTGCATCCAATAGTCTTTGACCCAAACTTTGCTCGTAGGCAATGAGTGAGCCAATCAAAATATCAATAGAATATTCATTCAAATTTTTTGATTCACAAATAGCAACAACTTTAGTATCAAATTTATCTAATTGACAATGAAAAATTTTATTAACTTTTTCAAAATTTAAAAATTCTTTACCTAAAGCATACAATGATGTCACAATTTGAATAAACCTAGTATACATGTCTAAAGATCATTTCATAAGATTTCATGGAAAACAATTCATAAACATGCATTAACACATTCAACTTGGATTACTTGATTGCATTAGTGCCTTCGTATATGGTGTGTAGTTTATCCCAAACTTCTTTACCAGTAGTGCACGTGGATACTAACATAAAATCTTTAGAATTTAAAGCACAGAAAAAGCAATTTAAAGATTTTGCATTCAATTGAGCATCGATTCGTTCATCTCTATTCCATTGACTAAAAGGAATGTTAGTTTTAATTCCATCTAAAATACGTGACGGTGATGAATAATAAGTTAAAATCATATTCCACAAGCGAAAATCAATCGATTACAAAAAAATATACATGCGAATTTTTCAAAAATCAAATGAGATATTTTCAAACAAAGGTGTTCTAATGATTGAATAACCTTCCTCAAAATTATGATTTGAAAAATTAGCCATGGATCGAAATTCAAAAGCTTTTAAAAACTAGATCTTTTGAATACTGCTCTGATACCACTTAAAAGTGCTCTGATACCACTTGAAAGTTCGTTAGGGATGTTAGGCCCTATGAACTGGCCCAAAGCTAATTAATAGAGCGAAGTGAATTGATAAAAAATTTCTTTTAATTAAAACACAAATCAAAACCAATAGATAATAAAAACCAAAGTGCAGAAATTAAAATGTTGAAGTAATAAAGAAAGAACACACCGGATTTATAGTGGTTCGGTTAAACCTTGACCTACGTCCACTCCTTTGAGGCACCCTCTAAGTATTGCACTAAACTAAGTGTCTCTCCTTTAGCCCCCACAACTATGTGGAGAAGCCTTTACAAAATCACTTCCGCCTTCCCCGGTGCGGCGGAGTCGCCGAGTCCTTTGACACCAAAGAGATCTTCTTCTTTGGTGAACTTCCCTCGAGACAAGCCTTGAATCCGACGGTATTCAGGTGCGAGCTTGCCTGAACAACCGTGTGGAACCCCTTCCACACTCCCTTGGGTCCCCCCTCACATGATCTTTTCCCTCTCTCAAACTCTACCCTTTCCTCACCCCCTTTCAAGCTCTCTCTTCAAGTTTTCCCCAAAAGAACGAAGCTACAATGGCTGCCAAAGGCACTTACCAAGTGTCATGTCATAGCTTAAATAGAAGATCTCAAAATGAGCTCTTTACTGCAAGTTTACAACTTTATCATCTAGGACGATACTAATATCGTCCTGTACGATCAGTGCAAAATAAGCCCAATCAGCCGGGACGATTTGAGACGATCAGAAGAAGTTTGTTCATATCATCCCGGACGATCAGAATAAATCATGGAATATCATCATGAACATTGCCCTGAAAAACTGCTGTCTGATGTCCAATCGTCAAGCTTATCGGCCTGGATGATTTTGCGATCGTCCAGGATGATTTGATCGTGCAATAAAGTCATAATTTCTTTCCTTAAATTCTAGATAAATTTTAGAAAAATTGTCCTGAATAATCTTGGATGACATTTTATAGTTCTGGAGGATCCATCTGGACGATGTCAATAAATAAGTAATTTGTAAATAGATCTGGCGGCATATTCATTCTGTTTTGAGCCTATCATCCTGGCCGATACAAAATCATCTAGGATGATGTATTTTGCATAATGATGACTGATTTAATGAGAATGCCCTAATTAGGGTTTCTACTTTTGAACTGATCGTCAATGACGATATAAAATCGTCCCGGACGATGTTACCAAAAACAGTAAACTCTAGGGAACAGTTAGAAATCTTTCAAGTTACAAAGCATCAGGAGCCACACCAAATACAATAGGCTCAAGAAAGAAAAAGGGTACAAACTGACTCAGACCTAGTCTACCCAATCTTGAGCTAGTTCCAAATTACAGTCTGATCGTGTGGAACTGAAATGTCAGTAGATAAGGCAGTCATAGAGAAATAAGAGTGTTTTCTATCTTCAAAATCATAAGCCATAGATCCACAACAATCAGAACCGCGGGTTCCAAACCATGTTAACGGCTGGGCATTGATGGCGAATGATTACGCTGCAGCATTCATTGGCAATCATTACCAGACGCGGCGCCGCAATGGAGCAGTCACTTATCCGAGTCAGCAGGGTCCCGCGATCATAGGATCGCCCGCATTTTGATCCAATGGTTGGGATCAAATTCTATAATTTAATCTAAATTGAGTGAGATCAAATGACAGAGATCAATCTCCGTAGTTCAAAACAAACAGTCCTGATCAAACCAAAAAAAAAATCTTCAGACCGCGGGTTACACAGCTGGGTTGAGGCACAATGTGACGAGATCTTGGTCGTTGATCGTAAGATCAATGGCCAAAATTTTGTACACCTTGGCTAGGTTACGAAGATGCCCTAGAAACCTATTTTGTTTTTCGTTCTTTCGATCGAGAGAACCAAAATGCACAAAATTTTAAACTCGAGTCAAGCACGTGAATAGAAACAATGGGGGCACATTTATTTTGCCTGAAATGCACTGGATACAAAGTTAAACAAATCTATCTATTATGAGCTAAATCTAAGGGTTTTGAGTAATTATACTGCTGGATCTTCTAAATCTTTAAAAGGATGAGCTTGTAGACTGTCCAAGTGTAGATCCCTAGCACAAATTTGAGCCCAAAAATGACTGGATCGACCTCTATGAGGCGGGATGGAGTAGCTGGTTAGTTCGCCGGAGAACTCATCGCTGGTGACACGCAGCCACATTGGTTTTGTAGTGGTAAGGTAGAGGTGGCTTTGGGGAGCTAAAATGAATAGAGACTTAGATCTGGGAGGTTGGAGTGAGTGAGAGAATGTGTGATGAATAATTCACTTCAAAATCAACTTTTCCCCTATTCAAATGACCTAGGCTAGTTTGGATGGTTGTGATGCATCAGAGGACTCTCTCTGATAAAGGACAAGTGTCCCAAGCCATTGGGTGGCAGGGAGAAAGGTTGGAAAAGGCCCTCTAACCATTGGATAGTTTTAGGAGGTAGGGGGGACCACTACCATTTAAGGCTAAACCAAGCTTTGGCTCAATTTTGGGAGCTTAGGGAGAGCTTTAGGATATAAATAGGTCGACCTAAAGCATCCTAAATTAAGGGAAAGTGGTTTAGGGGCTGATTATGACCTTTTGGAGTTGAGGCTTTAGTTTGACTGTGTTGAACAGTTAATGGGTCAAGGGAGGCTGAGGTGGCATGGAGTAGGTATGGGAGACAGGTTGGATGAGTTCCAAGACCAAAGCCCAAGATTTTGAGGTCAATGAGAGGTTTGACCAATTCAAATAAAGGTTTAAGGGCTTTGTTGACTTGGTTTGACCAGTCAACAACATCATAACTAGTGATGTGGAATTTGGGGAGGTATAGAGTTATTTAAGGTAGCTTGATCAAGGGTCAAGGATCAAAGTCAACGCTTAGAGTAGGTGGGAGCAAATGCCATTAAAGTTTGACCAAGAATTGAGGGTTGACTTGGTCAACTCAAGTTGGGTTGAGTTGACCAAGTGTCAAGTGACATGTGAGTCTAATCCAAGAATTTATTTGAATAGGTAATAGGGGTTGAAGAGCTCAAATGGGCCAATTTGACCCATTTAGACCCCTTAAGAGCTAATGGGTCAACCTAGGTTGGCTTGGTCAACTAGGTTGACCAAAAGTTTGAATTTGGATCAAATGAACTTGTTTGATGATTTGGAGTCTAATGGGTGTGGTCTTAAGGCTTGAAAAGTCCATTTGGGTCAAAAGGCCTATTAAGGTCCCTTAATGGGTTATTAGGTCAACCTAGGTTGACTTGGTCAATTAGGTTGACCCAAGGGAAATCACTAGGGTCATCAAGTTTGGAATGATGTTTTGAGTGTGTTGGAAGAGATTCCAAGGCAAAATGAGGTCATTATGGTCAAAATGACCATTTTGAACCTTAAGGGGCCTTAAGGTCAAAATGGGTTGACTTGGTCCACCAAGTTGACCCAAGGTTGGAATTTGGTTCAAAAGGTCTCATACATTAATTGAAAACATATGAGGAAGATTTCAAAGATTGATGGTCAGATCAAATTAAGTTTAGGCCAAAAGTCCAAATATCCCGTTGATGGGCATTTTGGTCATTTTGGCTTTGAGTCAGTTCGGGGTCAAATTTAATTTGAAAAGATGTAGTCTATTGCTTAAAAAGTCAATATCAAGCTATTGGGAGTGATCAAAGGGTTTGGAGGGGGCTCCAAGGTCAAATTCCACTAGGCGGAGGGTCCAGTGGCATTGATTCTAAATATTTGAAGGTTTTGTAACCTTTGGAACTGGATTAAGTTTATGGTGTTAGAGTCCTCCAAATGAGTTCAAATTTGGAGGGTTGACACTAGAGACATGTCTCATAAATATGAAAATGACAGACTCTGAATTAGGTTCCAATTGACTGGGCTTCAAGGTAATGAAAAAAAAAATCACCTAGAAAGGGCTTTAGGACCTGAGTTCTTAGCCCAAAGGTTCTAGGTTTAGATTGAGTTAAGATCTGGACTGGACCTAAAGGCTAGGAACTAGTAGGATACTAAGATCTAAAGTCCAAAGAAACCTAAGGTCCAAGGCTCAAATAGGGGTTTAAAGTAACCTAATACAAAAAAATGAGGTCAACAAATGGACCCCCAATATGTGTAGTATAAGGAACTTCTGTTGCGTACATTGGCATTGATCGAATGGAGATTTTGAATAGAATCTTGAGAGTGTAAGGAAGGGCATCACCCAAACTTATGTCTATAGGATGCTGATAAAGGCTTATACCTGATAGGTAAATCAATTGGAAAACCAAGGTAGGCACCTTGGGTCTAAGGAAGGGCATCACCCAACCTTAGATCTATAGGATGCTGATAGAAGACTTACTCTTAATAGATGGATTAACTGGGAAACCAAGGTAGACATCACCTAACCTTGGGTCTAAGGAAGGGAATCACCCAACCTTAGGTATATAGGATGTTGATAGAAGGCTTACATCTAGTAGACAAATTAACTGGAAAACTAAGGTAGGCATCACCTAACCTTGGGTCTAAGGAAGGGCATCACCAAACCTTAGGTCTATAGGATGCTGATAGAAAACTTACTCCTAATAGATGGATTAACTAGGAAACCAAGGTAGGCATCACCTAACCTTGGGTCTAAGGAAGGACATCACCAAACCTTAGGTCTGTAGGATGCTGATAGAAGACTTACACCTAGTATACAAATCAACTGGAAAACTAAGGTAGGCACACCTAACCTTGGGTCTAAGGAAGGGCATCACCCAACCTTAGGTCTATAGGATGCTGATAGAAGACTTACTCCTAATAGACGGATTAAGTGGGAAACCAAGGTAGGAATCATCTAACCTTGGGTCTAAGAAAGGGCATCACCTAACCTTAGGTCTATAGGATGCTGATAGAAGACTTACACCTAGTAGATAAATCAACTGGAAAACCAAGGTAGGCATCGCCTAACCTTGGGTCTAGGGAAGGGAATCACCCAACCTTAGGTCTATAGGATGCTGATAGAAGACTTACTCGTAATAAATGGATTAACTGGGAAACTAAGGTAGGCATCACCTAACCTTGGGTCTAAGGAACGGCATCACCCAAGCTTAGGTCTATAGGATGCTGATAAAATACTTACACCTAATAGACAAGTCAACTGAAAAACTAAAGTAGGCATCACCTAACCTTGGGTCTAATGAAGGGCATCACCCAACCTTAGGTCTACAGGATGCTAATAGAAGACTTACTCCTAGTAGACAAATCAACTAAAAAACTAAGGTAGGCATAACCTAACCTTGGGTCTAAGGAAGGGCATCACCCAATCTTAAGTCTACAGGATGCTTATTGAAGACTTACTCCTAGTAGACAAATTAATATATTGAGAAGCGTAAGAAAGTGTGTTAAACTGGCTCAAAGTTGTGAGTCAAAATAAAATATTATCTTATTGATTGATAAAATGAGCTACATCAAGCATAGTACTTCTTAAGGAAACGCCCGTTAATAGGTAAGATTGGGTGATTTCCTTTACAATCCACTAGCTGATACAAGCCTCCTTCGTAGGCAGTCTCTACAATGAAGGGTCCTTCCCAAGTTGGCTCAAACTTCCCACCGATCTTTTGGTGGGCTAAGATAGGCCTCCGAAGGACCAATACTAAGTCTCCCACTTGGAAAGTCCTAGGTCACACTAACTTATCATGAGCTTGAACCATTCGAGATTTATACAACTTTGGACTTTGTTAAGCTTGGAGATGTTGCTCTTCAAGGCCTTCGAGTTCTTCTAATCATAGTTTTGAGTTTTGTTCATTAATGATTTGATTCCGAACTGCAATTCTGAGTGAAGAAATTTTTATCTCTAAGAGTAGAATGGCCGCAGATCCATACATTATTGCAAATGGGGTAGATTGGGTTGGGGTTCTATAAGTGGTCTGATTGGCCCACAAAGCTTCCACCAACTGCTCATCCCATTATCATTTGTTATCATTAAGTGTCTTCTTAATAATTTGCACCAAAGTCTTATTGAAGGCCTCCGCCAACCCATTAGCATGGGGGTAATAGATCGTGGAGTATCTCCAATCAATGTTATAACGTCTTACGAAACTATTGATTTTCGTAGACATGAATGTGGACCCATTATCGAATATAAATTTGCAGGGTATGCCGAAACGATATACGATATGGTCATGAAAGATCCTTAACACATGGTAGGATGTTACATTACACAGGGGTATTGATTTTGCCCACTTTGAAAAGTAATCAGTCGCCGCTAATATGAAGCGATGACCTCTCGAAGAAGGAGGGTCAATCGGCCCGATAACATCAGTGCCCCAACTCTTGAAGGGCCATGAAGCTATCGTAGGGTAACATATTAGGCGGCTGATGTAAGACCACACAATGAACCTGGCATTGATGACAGTGCTCTGTAATATTCATGCAATCATCAATCATTGTAGGCCAATAATACCCAAGTCTTTTGATTTTCAATTTCATTTTTGGACCCGATTGATGTGCACCGCATAGTCCAGAATGGACTTCATTAATAATCTTAAGGGCTTCTCGTTTGTCTAAATAACACAACCACATTTGATCAAATGATCAGCGATACAACGAATTGTTCATCAATGCGTAGGACAAGGCACGTTTCTTAACCTGGGCAGCAAGAGACTTATCTTGTGAAAGTTTTCCCTCTTGTAAGTAAACAATCAACGGCCGTATCCAATCACCTTCTTAGTCGGTTTTAAAAGAGGCAGAAAAGATCCAAGGAGGTTTCTCAGTGATGTATTCCAAATCTATAGGGGGGAGGGCGACCCTGAATTTCTATAGGGATGGAATCTTCCTCCGGGCACATAAATTCCTTTGCAAGCTTTGCTAAGGCATCAGCCGCGGAATTACTTCCACGAGGAACCCTATATAGAGTCATGATAGGAATCTGCTCAAGTAAGTGAATGGCGTACTAGTGGTATTTCAGAAGATTAGGATTCAAGACTTCATAGGTTCCTGCAACCTGACTGATTACCAGTTGAGAGTCACCAAAGATCTTAATCACTTTAATCTCCAATAAAATCGCAAGTTCTCGACTAGTTATCAAAGCTTCATATTTGGCTTCATTGTTCGTGTAAGGTTCTGATAAATGGTAGGAAAAATACATCATTCCACTCTCTAGTGTTATAAAAATTAAGCCGACTCCAGCCTTTTCGGGAACCGTAGATTGTTGGGTTGCATCTCGATGAGAGGATGCCGCACCATCAAAATATAACTCCCAGACGGCTTCTTTAGATTTCCTTAAACTCATGATTTATTCGTTGGGTAAATCATCGTTCGAAGGAGAATTCGTCGAAAGTGAGTGTGCCGCCAGGAAGTCGGCAACGGCCTGCCCTTTCACAGCATGGAGAGGAGTGATAGTAATCTTAAATTGGAGTTGTACCATAGACCATCGAGCTAAGCGTCCTGACAACGTAGGTCAGGTCATAAGATACTGGAAAGGATTAACTCTAGAATTCAAACTGATCGAGTGGGAGAGCATGTAATGCCTTAGCTTTTAGGCCGCAAAAACTAAAGCGAGGAAATGCTTCTCAATTGATGGGTATCGAATTTCGGTGGGCAAAAGTCTTTGGCAAAGGTAATAGAGAGCATTCTCTTTCCCTTCATTGTTGACTTGAGCTAATAAGGCACCTAAGGATTCATCTAAAGTTGCAATGTAAAGGATCAAAGGTTTTCCTGGAACCGGGGTGGCTAGAACTGGCGGGTTAGAAAGGTATTGTTTGATATCATCAAAGGCATTATGGCAATTCTCATTCCATACAAATTTAGTATCTTTCTTCGCAAGGAAAGAAAAGGGTTGACATCTCCTGAAAATATTGGTAATAAACCTCCTTATATATGCCAATCTACCCTGTAAAGACTTTAACCGAGTAAGCCTCTTAGGAGATGGAATATCCAAGATAGCTTCAATTTTAGAAGGGTCGATCTCAATTCCCAATGCCTCACTATGAATCCTACGAATTTCCCTTAAGTGACTCCAAAGGCACATTTTAAGGGGTTCATTTTCAAATTATAGCAGCACAATCGTTCAAATACAATCCTCAAGTCATATATGTGAGCCTCTTTGACTTTACTCTTAATAACTAAATCATCAATGTAGCATTCGACTTGATTATGGATTAAATCATCAAAGATATGAGTCATGGCCTGCTGGTAGGTTGCCCCAACATTCTTTAAGCCAAATGGCATCGCCTTATAACAAAAGATCCCTATAGGGGTTCTGAATGCAGTATTCCTCTCATCTTTTGGGGCCATCCTTATTTGGTTATAACCATATGGGCCATCTATAAAGGAGAAAATAACATGTGAGGAGGCAATATTCGCCATAAGTTCTTGTATAGGTAGAGGGAACTCATCTTTAGGACATGCCTTATTTAGATCCCTATAGTTGACACAAATTCGAATCTGACCATTCTTCTTTAGGATTGGTACGACGCTGGCCACCAAAGAGGGGTATTGTTCCTCTCGGATAAATCCAACTTCGGCCAATTTCTTAATTTTGGAAATGATTTGTTGTTCTAACTCTAAGCGCATGCACTGAGGAGCCTATTTGATAGGATTGGCATCATGTCAAATTCAAAGTTTATGAACCGCTACCTCAGTAGACAAACCTGGCATTTCATCATATGTCCAGGAAAAGCAATATCGTGACTCAGACAATAACTGAATCAAATCCTGAGTTTCACATTCACTCAGTAAGGTGCTTATGAAAGTAGGGCAGGGGTCATCATCAATTCCCAGGTTAATTTCTTTTAATTCATCGACCGTCGATTTAATTTCCTCTTCTAATTCAGGGGGTGCATCCCAAACTTGAAGTTCATCGGGATCATCTAAAGTCTCAAAATAGAGCCCATCGAGGGGACCGATAGCATCCGTTGTGACATTTTGAGATTCAAGATGGTAAGTTATCACTATATAATATTCATCATCATCAAATGAATTAACGGTTCCAAAGTCGATACCAGCTGTTGGTGTTGACCTCATTATTCGAGGTCAATTTCCCCAGAATCAATCTCTAGTGCTTAGGTTTTTCGTAGCCTAGCGTAGATGTCGCACCCATAAGATTTCTCTTAGGTGGATACCCATTGACGTAGCATCGACTAAAACCTACCATTCAATTCAAATCAAAATCAATTCGATCTAGTTTCAATTCAACTCCAAAACGAACTCAAATCAAACCCAATTTATGATTCGTCAATATCGATCGACTCAATTTAATTTATTTTCGATCAAATTGATACATTATTGGGTTCAAATCAACTCACCATTCATACCCAAATTTCTTTCTAATAAAGTCGGATTTAATTTTTCGATCAAATCGAATCAACCTTTAAATCTTTCTTTAATCCTAGCCCTCTATTTGAATTGAGAGATAGATAGTTTCATTTAGACCAATTAAGACTGAAATTGATTCAAAGAAATGATTAACATTATTAAAACCAAAACGAAATAAGAGTTAGGGCTAGTCTAACCGAACCCAACGACACCAAGATCAACCCAATCCGAGCCCAAATGAGGCCGAATCAAGGGCTCAAAGCGCAGTTGGAAGGTTCAAACTGCAATTTGAGTTACCAAACGATCTCCGATTTTGACGAGCTTATACTCGAATCGAACGGCTCGACGAGACGAATCCAATGAGCCCAAGATCACCGAATTCCGAAATCATTAAGGCCTTCAAAAGTTCAATGAACGGCCTGCTCTCCCTCCCTGCAGTTTTCAAAAAATTCAGCCAGCCCTCACTCTTAAATTCACACACAAATCTCTCTCCTGTACTTGGCAACACCCACACCATCATTTGCTCTGTTTGCACGACCCCAACTCCTTTCAGTTCACAAACTTCCTCCATCTCTACAGAACCGAACTCCACTCCTATTTATGCAAAACCGAACTCCTCTTCCAAGATGGATTTGGCAAACTGCTCACTCTCACACAAAGCCCATCCATCTCTTTCTCCTCACGCCTCTATGCAGCCGTTTCCTCCTCTTCTCCCACCGTCCAAGCAAAAGCAAGAAGAAGATGGTCTATTCAAGGATCCGGCTACCTTCTCCCATTTGGCCAAAGAAGAAACGTGAGGAATTTTCTTCTCAGCCCGAGCAAAGCAAAGAAAGGGGATAACTGTTCGGGAAAGTTGATTCAAGAAGAGAAGATGTGCTGTAGTTTTTATCATCAAAATAAAGGAAATCTGCTGCGGTATTGAGCATAAAAACAAGGTAGATTTATTATAGTTTTGGGTACCAATGCATGATGAGTTTGCTGCAATTTTTTTTACTATCAAAATAAGGAAAATCCGTTATAATTTTGTCATCCAAAATGAGGTGGATATATGCCGATTTCAGCAAACAAGAGGGATTAAGTTCCATTCCATTTTTTTGTATATACATTCATTTCTTCCTACCTTTGTATTCCATTTTTTTTTTTATTTGTAAAATTTTGAAAACAACAAAGTTTATTTTAAATTTCTATGATGTTTAGATTACTTCATCGCTTTCAATTTGCTTAAGAGAAGTGATATGTGTGTACTTTAAAAAGTAATTATGCAATCTTCATAGGGTGAAAAGTATATTGTTTTTAAGAATGAAATGTGAATGATTTTGAAAAAGGTGGCATGTGTAAGAATGAAAAGTAAATTGCATTGATGAGTGTACGTTTTGAGAGTTGATTTGTGTGAGCTTAGAAAAGTGAAAATGAAAAAATATAAGTTTTAAAAATGAAAGTGTGTGAAAGAGTGAAAATGGAAAGTTAGATTGTTAAGAAGTAAAAATATGAGATATTAGAAATATGTGTGTTGGAAAGTAGAACTTGAGGTGTATTACAAAAGATAGAAATATATGTTTGAAAATTGAGGATATATAGTTTTGAGATATGAGAGTGTTTATGTTAGAAAATATTTGATTTGGGCGAATAGCGAGGTTTGTGGAATATTGAAGTGAATTGTATGTATATGTTAAAGAGTATTAGATGGGGAAAGTGAAGAGTGCATTATGGTGTTTTGAAAGATGAAGAATGGTTTTGAAGATAATGTAGAAAATTTTAGGAAATAAAATATTCATGTGAAGAGCAAAGTGTTTAGGTGTGAAAGAAGTAACTTGTGTATTTTAGAAGGGGTGACGTAGTTACTTATGTGTGTTTTGAGAGGTAAGATATTTTGGAAAGTGTATACTTTAAAATGTATCGATTTTTAAAGATTAAGATTTAAAAAAGTTGAAAAGTGAATTTTATGGGTGTTTTGAAAAGTTGAGCTCAAGCGTACTTCCAAAAGAACAAGTTCTAAAAGGACATTCAACCAAGCCAGTATTTAAGCCCGAAGAAAGGTACGTCTTTTATTTTCAGTAAATTTCAATTATTATATTATTATTTATTAAAAGTGCTTCTAATCCCTGCTTTTCCATGTTTTCTTTTCTTTATTGGCATAAACTGCGAGGAATGGTACCGATCGAGTGAACAAAAGTACAAGGAGCTAATGACGTCAGTCGCCTCTATCCAACCGGGTAGAGGTGCTACGGGCGGAACCACCGGGTCGTAGCCCCCGGTGACTGTAAGTATTTCTAAACTTAGAAAACCTTTAGGGGCCCCTTGATGTGGTGTGCGTGAACCCTTCCTTTAGGTCCCTATAGTAACTTCAATTTTATTAGGTTTACTTTTGTTTGCTTTTAGATCCCTAAACCCCTTTTACATATACGCAAAGTTCTAAGGGTTAGTAATAACAAATATTTTTATCCCATATAACAGTAGTGACACTTAAGGACAAAAATTAAGGACTGGGTCTTAGAAAATCTAGACTTATGAAGCATGCACACTTTAGGATAGAAACTTATAACATAGAAAATTTAGTGACATCTCACTTTAGAATTAGTAAATATCTTTAAATTAGAATTCAATCAATTAGAAAACTTTAGCCAATAATTGACTTAGGACATTTCAAAACCTCACAGCCTACTACACACACTTAGATTTGTTTGTTAGGATAACCGACTATAGTTTTATGTTAGGCCGGTGTTTATTTCTTTATTGCACTGTGACGGGCTTTTTCTCGAGTTTTATTGCATGCTGGTTGTAAAATGTTGGTGTGTTTGTTTATTTATTTTTACTGCACTCTGTGTTGGTTTGATTGACGATTAGATTACCCATAGGCTAGGAGCGATCTGGATTTTTAATATGATTTTCTGCAGGTGGCCACACTCATGCAGAGCAGAAAAAGAGGGGCTAATTAATTAATAATAAATAAATGCTATAGGTGCTTCAGCTGCTTAGCCCCCAAATGAAGAAGAGTGTGGCCAAGTGTGGCTTAATAATTTAAATTCAATTGCATATATATATAACTGCGTGGGATGATTTTTTTTTTTTATAAATTGCTTAGGATAACCTTGCAGGTGGATTAGATTTTCCTTTCCTTTCTGTGAAATGAAATGTAATGTAAATATAATATATCAAGAGTCAATAAATGTGAAAGTGATTTTTTGAAAGTGGGATATTACATCCAATTTGGAATCCAAAGAAAAGAGAATACACCTTAAAGGATTATTCTCTTTTATTTGGAAAGCCAAATTAGGATGATTCAATATCCGAATAGAAAAGAAAATACCCCACTTAGGGATGAGTTTCTTTTCATTTGGATATCTAGAACCCGACGGACCCGAGAAATTCGTAGAAGATGAAAAGACAGAACAAGAAGATTGAAGAAAGAAGATGAAGAAATGAAGATTTAAGGAACAGTATATCCCATTTCAAAAATCACTTGCGTCATTCTTAGGATTAGAATCCGGGTTTGTTGTCAGTGGTGCCCGGCCACTTTACTTTTCTGCAAATTCTGGGTATAATATGGACATTGGACATTGGACATTATATTTGGATTATTAAAATTGATTGTTTACATTGTTTGTGCAGTAGATTTTTTTTTAGGACTCTTGCATGCCGTGTTTTGTTTTAGTCTGGATACGAATCGGAGTGCTTTTTTTCGTAAGGGTACGCTTAAAATTCTTTTACTTGTAATTAAAAATAAAAATTTTTAGGCTCACATAGTAACTCTAACGTTCTAAGAAGTAAGCTCGGGACCGCCGAGAGTCAGCATAAGCATATTATTACTTTCTCTTCCTTGTTAGGCACCTCCCCGCCTGCGGGTTCTGGCAGACCACTTGACCTATGAGAGTGCAGTTCTGTCAAGGGGAAGTTGTGCAATCTCTAGGGGAAAAACCTATTTTCTAAGCCTAAATTTTTAAACTGCTTCATTATCATTTTATGCATTCGAGTCAATTAGCATGCATTGCATTAGATACAAATTAAAAAGAGTCTAAAATATTAATTGCATTTCTAGACATTTTTCACCTTATATAAGTCAAGGGGCCAATTAGGAACTGTCTTAGATGTCGGTCCCCAATTCCTTAAAACTTAAACAACGTCCCTACCCATCTTTCATAAGAGACTGTACACATGGTTTTAAAGCGCCTAGGTGGTTAGCTGGCTCCCCAATCCAGGCCGGGGTAAGTCCAGATTTGCACTTCATTAGTTAGGTTCGGGTCATTATTTTATAGTACCCAAATTAGATTTAGGTTCTGAGGCAGATTCTTTTTAGATCTTAAGTCCTCGCCTTCCGGGAATATAATCCCAAATTTCTAATAAAATGTCAACTTGAACATATAAAATTTTCTCTTAAAATGTAAAGCCCAACATAGGGTAGGCTGAGGCTGTCTCTGAACTTCTCAGAATCCGACGCCTCCTACTTTTCTTCCTTTGACCCGCTAATAAATGTTCAACATTGAGCTTTCTCCTTGAAAAATTCCTACTTCTGTTTCCTTGTCTTTTACTTTGTACTCAAAAGGGTTATGAAATCACTGCTTTAATCGAGAGTTTTCTTAGGAGCTTCTCTCCTAGGATGTAATTAACTATAGGAGCTTGCTCGTATAGGGATTTGAGAACCCCAGACTAAAATAAACCTTGTTTTATTCGTATAAAATAAGGGAAGAATCTTTGGGAACGTAGATTATTTTTAAAACCTTATTTCTAATTTTGAATAGACATGTTAAATGTTATTATTATCTTTTCAGATAATATAATATTATACTTGTTATATTCAACTTTAGAAATAATGAATTTTATAAAACTCATTCTCGCTTTTGGATATCTTGAAGAATGTTATGTTCGTCTTTTAAGATGATATAATATTTTTCATGCAATATCTAAATAAAAGAATGAATAAACTTTTTTCAAAAAAAATGTATTTCTATCCTTAAACATATTCCTTAAACATCATGTTCTCTTTTGAGATGATATGTTATTCTTTAAACTATGTTTGATTATGAGAAATATCAATTTTACCCTCTTTGATATTGAATCCATTGTAGAATATTGTGTCGGCCTCTCGAGACCGTACTTTATTCTCAATGTAGTATTCGATTACAAAATAGGAGAAAACCAAAATCTGCGTGGTGTGACACAAATTTTTCCCACCAGTTGGGTTTTTCTTAATCTTAGTTTGTCAAATATTTTTATTTTATCTGGCTTGACCCTTAGTCCATAGATACGGCACAGGACCTTTGGAGAAAGTATTTTTCACGCAAACAATGAAGTAGCTAAAAGGTAATTCCATTAATTCATTAAAAGAAGACTCCTCAAGGGTTACATCACCTTCATCCCTTATGGAGGAGGAGCCAAGAAAGATGCAACTGCTTGCTTAATTTTTTGTTTCACCATCGGAATCTGATTCTGGGTCAATATATACAGGTGTTGTTCTCCTATCTAATGAGGCACGACCTCGACCTCATGCCCTTAGAGCCATCCTCCCACCACTTTTAGGTAATTTGTTTGGAGGCCTAAGGATACCAAATCAAAGTCATCTTCACTACTCAACTCTATCATTTCTTGACTGCTAATTTTATCTTTTTCTTTTTCTTTTTCATGGTTGGATTTTTGTCCAACCAATTTCTCCTCAATTTTGATCTCAAACTTAGAACGGGATGAGGACCCTTTCGGTATAAAGTATGTAGCATCTTCGTAGATTCCAATTTCTTGAATGAAGAATGGTTGCAGATCACCTTTATCACATGTTCAATGTCGTCTCATTGGTACTTGACGTATTGGTGTAGGGTAGATGGAACCATTCTATATTCATGGATCCAAGGTCTACCTGGAAGAGCGTTAAAGGACGTTGCCGAATCAATTATATGAAACTTAGCTTCAGTTTTCAATTCTCCTATCTCTAAGAGCAAAGTGATTGAACCCAAAGCTCTCTTGCCTTTTTCGTTGAATCCACGAAGCACCAACTTATCATTTTAAAGCTTACTAGTATTAAATCTAAGGTAAGTGAGGGTTTTTAGGTTTATTACGTTGATCGATGCACCCATATCAATGAGGACTCTTGATAACTTAAAATTTCCCACATCTACGATAATGTAAAGGGGACGGTTGTGGTTGATAGTTCCCAAGATCAAGTCTTCATCCAAAAAAGTAACTCCAAGGACCTCTTTAAAGTAAAGGCCTCCTCTCTTGAAGTTGGAGCCAATTGGGCTAGGCAAATCTCAGGGTCAAAAAGTGCTTTGATTAAAGACTCCCACATTTCTTTGGAAAGAAGGAGGGCGTCATAAATACTTAATTTGGCTAGCAACTTCCTAAGATGGATAAGGATGTTATAATCAACCTTAGGAACAACAGACTCGAAAACCTGAGGGATTAAAGAAAAATCAGACTGTTGAGGGGAATTTGGATTTAAATCTTCGGGGATGGGTTGCTTGCCTTTATCCTATGGTGGAAGCCTAGGGGGTAAGACTTTACCGCCATGAAGTTGTGGCAGGTAAACTAAAGCAGTGTCTACACTCACTGCAGGCATCGGATCGTCATTTCAAAAAAGAGAGTCAAAATCTGAAAACTCTATCTCAATAGGAATTCCCTAAAAATTAAATTAGGGGAAATCACTTTCTGATAAGGTTTCACATTCGACATCTCCTTGAGTGGTTGACTCGAGAAGGTCGGTTTGTTTGACATTGAGATTTACTTCACCATAATTTTGACTTAAAATAGGAGAGTCATCAAGTTGCATTTTAGACTTATGGCTAATCATCAAGATAGAGGTAGAAGGATGTTTTCTATTCATCTTTTGACCATTTTCCTTTGATGGGGCAAAGTAAAAGTCAGATAACAAGAGAGGGGAAAGGGATTTCACACCACTATCTGCCACTCGGATACATCTCTCATCAACACACTTCCTCTTTACAAGATCATCTCTCTTTTCATTTTCATGTTTTACAGTATTCCTGTGACTACTGGAGAGGGAAGTGGCTCAACATCCTCCTACGAACCATCCAGGACAACTTCCCACACTGGGCCCTAGGCTATCGTAGTTAACTGTTGAGAAATATGATAAGATTTATTAATTGACTTTTTAAATGCCCAATACATAGCAATGTCCCAACCATCTTCGACTGAAAGAGAAGAGTTAGGAAGATTACCTGAGATAGTTTTAATTGAGGCTTTTTCTGGATCCACCAAATACTCTTTAAGAATTATAATGTTACCTTGAATGTAGTTCCTCTTGAGCCAATCTTTGAACACAACATAGTCCTCAAGTGGGTGACTAAGCAATCGGTGGTACGGGAAGTATTTAGGATCTTCTTTCTTACTCTCATTCTCTAGCCCCTAGCCTCTGGTAATTGGAAATTCATCTTCTTTAACAAACTCTTAAAAATCTTTTTCACCTACTCACTTTTAAATGGATAAGGTTTTGCCAATCTCTCTCTAAAAGGGATGAAGGCGGTATCTCTAGTATGCGGAGGAATTATTTGAAATAGCTGCTTCTGAGGTGGCTGTGGTGGAGGTGGAGCGCTAGGCTGACTAACGACTGGCCTCTTCCCTTTGTCAAATGCTGTGACCATATCTTTCTTCTCAAAAGTTTTCACCAACTTAGGACCCTTCCTATCTTCAGGCTGCTATCGTAAGAATGGCATCCTAAGAGCCTCTTATATTAAATTATTAGCCTTGTTGAGAAGTTTTTCAAATGTTTTAATAGTGAAATCCTTTAGGAGAAAAGCAATCGGGCCATGAATATTTTTTAGAAGAATTTCCACGGCATGCTGCTCTTGCAACTGGGGTTCACACTTCATCAAGAGGTTTCGCCACCTCAAAATGTATTCAACCATAGACTCTCCTGGCTTTTGCTTTTCAACAACAAGATCGCCAAAGGTGGTGCACTGCTGTGCTCCAGAAAATCTCTTTAAAAAAGATTTTCAAAATTGTTAAGGGTTCTCACCGAACCGTTAGGCAGATCGGCGTACCACTAAAAAGTAATGCCAGACAGACTACTTATAAACTGGTAAAAAAGTAGAGCATCCAACCCTCCTACATTGCAACAGCTCGCTCGAAAGTGTGGCAGATGTTGCCTCGAGTTTTCGACTGCGATGAAAATTTTAAATGATGATGGTACAAAACCCTATGGATAAGGAACTGAGTCATATTCCTTGGGGTAGGGTCTACACTTTGGAATAGATGTAAACCCTTGTGAAAGAGCTAAGGCCTCCCTTACCTAGTCCTCAATCAGTTGTTTAATGTCTTTCTAAGGAAGAATTAGAGGGGCAATGGAAACTGTGGACTGAACTGGTGGTGCTTCTGGGGGGCAAGGAGGGATCACAGGTGCTGACTCGGGGGATTTGGAACTAGATTCTGCCCATTTAGCTTTTTCTGTGATCTTTGAAGCTGATTGTTGGATTTTAAGGGACTCTTACTGTGATTTATCCAGTAGTTCCTTTATTTCTCTGACTTGTGACATCATGCTTTCCAGCTGAGTCTCCAAGTTTCTTATATGCTCTTCATCTCTAGCTTTTACTGACTCATCAGAATCTGACTCGATAGTAGTTGAATCATCATCTCTAATAGGCCGGTGCTTACTGGACTCAGCTTCTTTATTAGGCCCCTGGTTTCAACCATACAAATGCTACCAACATAATCATCCTCATCTCCCAGGAGGTCATCTAGGTCTGGGTCAAAAGAGGCTATTCCTTCTTTATTCAACAAAATATTTCTTATCTCTTGTACAACCTCCTCGACTAGTATATCCCCGATTGACTTGGAACCGAGGGGCAAGAACCCTTTATATTAAGCCATATCAAATAGTTCATCAGAGTCTAATTTGGAAATGATTTTTTTGAGCCTTGGATTAGGATCTGGCTGAGGCTCTAAAACTGGTTCATCTTCCATCTCTAGATCCTGGTCAATTCTCTCCTTTTCGACTATCACAGGGCTGGTAGTCAGAAGAGTGGCATCCTCTACGGGGTGAGGGACATACACCTCAGGGGGGCGATGCAGGAGCTTATAAGGTGATGGATCCAAAATCTGGCAAGGTAAGGTCCTCAAACCCCTGACTAGGGAGCCTAGGAATGACACTCATATCTTGGAAATCATCGACTAGAACAACAGTGGGGGAGACGACTGGATCATGAACTAAACTGGCAGAGGGAGCACTATTGATTGTGATAAATGGAGTACTGACGGGAACATCCATCTGATCAACTGAGACTAGAGGAGGAGTGACTGGAACTCGTTGGAGTTGAAGAATCAACTTAGAAGTTCTAGGAGGTGGTGGCAAGCTCTCTAACTTGGTTCTTTTGGGCACAAATTTCCTTTCAGGAGACTTGGGCCTCTTGACCTTAACATCTACAGGTCTTTGAATCTCAGTCTCCTTTAGCTTGACAATTATTGAGGCTAGCTTTAAGAGTCTATGAGTGGGTATCGGGGGTCTACCAGTAGAATGGTGTCCTCTCTCAGGCCTAGTCAACACAAAACCTTCCCTTTTAGAGGATGGAAGGCGTGGTACTCAATGATACCCATCAACTAGTACTGAGGTGACAGGTTGTTTGACATACTTCTTGTTCCTCCTAATAGGCTGAGGGGTCAAATTCTTTACCTCAGAAACTTCTTCTTTCAAGGTCTCCTTCTGAAAGTGATGGGAGATAACTCCCATTAACTATTTTACATACTCCTCTTTGGTTTATCCAGACTGTGCAGCACAGGTGTGAATTATGTTCCTTAATGTCCTTGTCCTCTAGAGGTGTTTTTCCTTTGGAGTCTTCTTGGTTGAATAGTCAACCGGGCATGGTGGGGAACGGGCTATCCTAGCTACCCTGTCCTCCCCCTGAGTAGCAGTAAGGGGGTATAAGCGACTCCCCTTGAGGAGGGGAGAGAAAGAAGGAATAGGAAGCTCCTCAGCAGCCTTAGGCTCTACTCGGGCTAAAGTCTTAAAAGGTACAACTCTCTTAGCCTTGGAGATTTTCTTCCTAAGTCTCCTCAGATAGTTCTTTCTATGGTTCTTAGTGGAAAATGTAAGTCCAGAACTGGATCCTTCCTCAAAAATAGACTTAACTTCAGTGGGTACCTCAACAACTGGTTTAGACTATTTTTGCTCATCACTGACTACTGGCAAGGTGGGTGCAGATCCCACAATCAACTCAACCACTGGGGGAACTTCCTTACTGTAATCCAAGCTAACTATCTGGTGTCCATCTATAGAAAACTCAAGGGTATTAAATCCCATACCAAAAATGATAGTGTTTCCTTGGTCATTCAATGTTGAGGAAAGCTCTCAATCAAAAGAGAAGATTAATTTGCCAGCCATTTGGAGTTTTTAAAAAGTTAAAGAGAATATTGGAATTAGATTTTTATTCAAAGGAAAAATTTTTAAAAGATTAAGGCTCATAAGGGGATCTCAACCCTCCAATACATATTGAGTAGAAGAAATTGTCACTCAATATATATTAGTATGGTAAAGAGACCGGATATATGCCAAAGAAGAATTCAGTTTTGTAAAACATGTAAGCCCACAGAAGGATTCCATAGGATGGCATGTGATAACTTGAGATTCAAAGAGAATTTTTAAAGAAGATTTGAATTTTGTGAAATTTAAGGTGGGTTTCTCACAAATTCCAAAACACAGCGTGCAAAGTTTCCCCTTGCCCGAAGGCTTATGGAACTATGAGAAAACTCATGCAGAGTGGGTAGCCTAACTCTCCTCACCTTTAAAGGCTAAAAGGTGTATATATTTTTTTAGCAAGATTATGATCTCTAAATATCCTTTCAATCTTAAGAATTTATGTATTGAATTAAGCATCATTAATATAAATTCATAGGATTGGAAGGGAGATCTCAAAAACCTTATTTGACGCTATCGCCCTGCCGGTTAGCCCGAGGGCAGAAGGTCAAAATCAGAATCAACACTTAATTAAAAAGAAGTCTGGAGGCATGACATCTCTTTTCAAAATATATTCTATTTTAGATGTTGGCCACACTCAGCCAAGAAAGAAATGGGTAGAGGGACCAACAGAAGAAAGGGTAGTTAAGACTACTGATGAAACAAAATATTGTCTCTATTAAAGATAGAGAGAGAGATTTAGTCACACCGGGCGTGCCATTTTTTTGTTGGTGAAAATTTGAAAGTAGATTTTTAAAAGCTTAGTTTTCTTTGAGAATTTTGGAGTTAAAGTTAAATTATAATTTTAAAGTCGAATCATTCCGTTAGAAAAGGTATATCACCTCGAAAGATAAAAATAAAATTTTGTAATGGTGTTCAGACTTAGAATTATGAACCTCATCTTGAGTACTGTGACCGGAATCTAAAGAGAACTTTGTATGGCCCCGAAGGATTAAAATGAAGTTCAATTAAATATCCAGCTGCAATATTCAAGAAGTGTTATTTTTGAGTTTACATCCAAAGCCTTATCAAAGAAAGATATATCTACCCAAAGGGAGATAACACCATTCAATGATAATTCTTTGAGTGTGATAATAACGATCACCTCTTAATCATTCCCAAACGAATCCAATATGAATTTTGAAATATCAAATTTTAAAATCAGGTGAGTCTGTGGTTCTAAATCTCTTACGAGTGCAAGCCCTCGTAGTTAATTACATTGGAGGAGGATAGAGTTCCCTACGAAAACTCTCGATAAAAATATTGAAAAAATTTCGTTAGCTTTTCTAGGAGTGATATCAAAAAGAGGTGAATTTTTTTGGAAGCACATAGGTGAGTGGATCAAAATTGAGCTATTATTAACAAGATCAAGGGGAAATAGTAAAGGACACTTTAAGATTCCAAAACCATCCGAAAGTGTCCCAACTTAATTAAGAGTTGGGCATTATGTTTTAGATTGAAATGATTTTTAATTAGAGTTGAGCATTTTATTAGAAATTTGGGATTAGATTCTCGAAGTTTTGGGTCTTATAATCAAAAATTTGCCCCGGATCCTAAATTTAATTTCGATACTGAACCATAGTCGTCTGAACCTAGCTAATGTAGTGCAAGGTCTGGACTTGCCCTGGCCTAGATTGGGGAGCCAGCAAACCACCTAGTCTATTTAAAATAGAATGGTCATATCTTTTATGAAAGAGTGGTAGAGACGTTTCATTTAAAGTTTTGGAGAGCTGGGTCCGACATCTAGAGATTTTCCTAATTGGTCCCTTTGACTTATGTTGGGTGCAAAATACTAATAACTAATGCAATTAAAATTTTTACTCTTTTAAATGTGTTTCTAATGCAATGAATGCTAGTCAACAACTTCAAATCAGGAATGCTTAAAAGTTAAAAAAGTCTTAGAAAATAATTTTTTCTAAGAAGACTGTGCTTCCCCAAGTCTGGCACCTCATCCTCATAGGTCAGACTATTCAGACTCTACCCGCAGGCGGGGAAGGGTCTAATGCAAGGAGAGAAGTAGTATAGAAATATGCATGTTGCCCCGGGGTTGATCCCCAGCTAATTCCCTAAATTCGTTATCTTTCTATGTTATTTAGACTTGCTAAAATTTTAAACTTTAAAATTATGAGTATAAGACTTTCACACCCTCACGAGTCCCACGAGTCCAAGCAAAAGAAAAAATGGCACACAAATGCCAAAAAATTAAGAAGAGAAGGTAATTCTATACACAATCACATCAAAACATTAGATATAAATTAATTAATTATTAAATGTCCGTAGGCAAAGTTGCCTTGATTATTAAAAACCAGGGTCTTACAAAATGTAAAGTGGTCGGGCACCACTGACAATAACCCGGATTCTAAACCTAGTAGAGCTGTAAGTGGTTTTGTGTGGGATACTCTTTATCTTCAAATCTTCGATCTCGTTCTCCTTCGGGCTCCTTTCCTTCAGGCTCCTTGGACTCTTCGTAATAGGCTACCCAAATGGATATGAGGGCACTTCCTTTGAGGGGAAGGCCACTATTTCCTCTTGGGGTAGTGAAGAAGTGATCCAAATTTGGAACTCCAAATAGAAAAGGGCTACTCCCCATTTTTGGATGTCCTTCTCTCTTTGGAGTCCAAGCTTTGGACTTATGTATCCCAACTCAAAATTTTACTTTCACAACACTTAACACTTGCTCAAATTATATTTGTATAAAATCAAAATTTTAGAATCTCCTGCAGGGTTATCCTAAGCAGTTAATGAATCAAAAGCATTTATTCCCAAGTAGTTATATATGTGCAGAAAAGTAAATAAACACACCGGTCACGCTCTTTTTATTATTTTGGGGCTTTAGCAGCTGAAGCACATGTGCAAACATTATTATAATTGAATTTTTTTTAGCCCCCTTTTTCAACGCCTTGTATGAGCGTGGCCACCTATAGAAAACTATGTGAACATCCAGATTATTCCTATCCTAAGGGTAATCTAGTCGCCAAACACATCAATCATCCATAGAGTGCAGTCAAAAGTAAACAGACATAGCAAGGCAATGTCATCCACAACATGTAGTAAAATCACAAAAAATCTAGCACACAGTAGTAAATTAAACTTCGGCCTAACTTAGATCTAGAGTTGGTTGTCCTAGCAAATCATCTAAAGTGTGTGTAGATGGTCGTGTGGCTGGGGTAGATCTTAAGTTGGGTGATTGGTTAAAGTTATCTAAAATTTGAGTTTGTTAAGGCTTAAAGAGGGATTTGTATTGAAGTTTAAGTATTAATATATTAAGAAATTTAGTTAAATATATTTTAAGGGTTAATTGATTACTACCTTTGTTTCACACTGAGACTGTGAAGTTTATTTTCCCTTCATTTAGGCTAAGCTAATAGTCTCGTAGGCCTGGATTACCCAGTAGTAATCGGGGTTGATTAAATAAATTTAAATTGGTTGGAATTAAAAGAGTGAATTAATATGAAAAGGAGTTGGTTACTGATTTTAATGGGTTGGTTGAGAATTTTGTTAATCAAGTTAGAAAATTCTTGAACTTGAATGAATTGTTGGGTTTTGGAAAATATCTAGATATATACTAACTAAGGGGTACAAATTTTATTTTTAAAATTAGAGGGAAACTTAAAGGTTTCAGATTTTTAATAAATACTAGACCTATTTATGAGTTGTTAGATAAGTGGCACACTCAATTTGGAGTTTTCTATATGATTTTTAAAAGTTCTGACCTGATTTTGACCTAAGGCTGGCCAAAATGTTGACTTTTGACTTTGATCAGATTTTGGGGGTTTGACATTTTTGAAAAATACTATATTTTAATTAAAGTCATTTGCCACCGAGTTTGATTAATTTGAACTTTTTTATAATTAGTTATGAATTTTTTAATTTTGGATTTTATTGGAATTATTTAATTGTTTTCATTAAGGGTCCCTCAGAAATGATCTAAGGAGAGATCAGCAAGTGTTTAAGGAATTTTTGGGATTTTTAATTATTTGTTTATTAATTAAAAAGACTAAATGTTGATTTTAACTTAAAATTAAATTAAAGCACATTTTAAAGTCAAACTAAAGGGACCTAAATTTCTACAGGTTAAGGGATTAATTTGGGTCAGTTAGAAGTCTTTTAAAGAATTTTAAGAATTAATATTGATTTATTAGAATTTTATTAAGGCTAAAGTGTCAATTAAGGGATTAATTAGGGAGCCTAATGATCTCCAAAAATTAGTGAACTATCTTCTATGGATGAGTGATATTTCTAAGTTTATTGGTTCATAGTCTCAAGTTAGGGGAGCATGCATCCTATTTAAGGAAATAATATAAGTTTTCTACACAAATCCTTAATTTTTGTCCTTAAGGATATCTCTAAGTTGTATGGAATTGAATGAAAGTCACTAACTCTTACACATCACATATGCAAGCACAATAATATAACACTCATGTCCTTAGATCTAAGAGTTCCTAAACAAAGTGGTGTGCGTAATCCTACACGTGCAATATCCTAAGTAAACACAATATATTATAACATTGAATGCTAACCTAGTGAACATAACTATCCCCCATTACTTCTATCCAAGTGTACTAACTTATGCTTAAGGTTTCAAGAGACCTCTCAATATTGAAGTTTATGCATATGTAATTTCAAAATAAGTTTCAAAATATTTAATTAGGTTTATAAGACCCATATTTAAGGGTATATATTTCAAAATAATATAAATCTAAAAATACTAATAAAAACTAAAAGTTTAACTTAAGAGGTCTATGGGTTCAAGGGACCTATTTTTGATAATTAGTCAAAAGTATTCTAATTCAATATAACATAAGTTAATTTTAAAATATAGGAGAAATGCAAATAATTCAATTAAATTAATTTCAAAGTATATCTTAATCAAAATAGGTTTTAGGATTAAAATAAATTTTTAAATTAAATATTTTATTTTCTAAAAAAATATAATTATTAATAATATTATCATTTTTAATTATTAAAAAAAAAGTTAACTATAAAAATACTTAAATAGCCTAAGCTAGAAAATTTATATTAAAAAAAATGGTTGATTTAAATATTAATTAAGAGAGGCCTAATTAATTTTCAAATTAAATCAAGAAATTAAATTATATATATTTTTATTAATTTAATTAATATGTTGATTTAAAATTTCCTAAAATAAGGTTAATAATAATTTGAAATATATTTAACCAATATTTTAAACCAATTATAATTTTAAATATAAAGCCTTAAAAACTATGAAAATATTAAAATATATTTTCAAAATTTTAAATAAGTATTTATTTTATTATACTAAAAAAGGCTTTAAAATCAATTTAAATAAATAAATAAAAGAGTTAACGGCGACGGCCTAATGGAGGATACGCGGCGGCCTAATGGAGGACACGCGGCTGCCTCTAGAGTGTCGGATTCGTCCCGAGGTAAAATGGAGGATCGACGTGGCACGATCAGAGCTGCAGGTTCAAAATCGCATTAACGGCTGGGCTTTGATGGCCAATAATTACGCTGCGGCAATCATTGCCGGACGCGGCTTAATAATGGCGCGGACACTTTTTCGAGTCAGCAGGGTCCTGCGACCGTAGGATCACCCGCATTCTGATCCGACGACCGGGATCAAATCCTACAATTTAATCTAGATTAATTGTGATCAAATGGCAGAGATCAATCTCCGCAGTTTAGAATGAACGGTCCTGAACGAACCAAACAGAGATCTCTTCAGACCGTGGGTTACAAGACTGGGATGAGGCACAGTGTGACGAGATCTCAATTGTTGATCGTAAGATCAATGGCCAAAATTTAGCACCTAGGTTAGGTTACAAAGACGCACTAGAAACCTATTTTTGTTTCATTCTTTCGATCTGGTGAACAAAAATGCATGAAATTTTAAACTCGAGTCAAGCACATGAACATAAATAATGTGGGACCTATTCAGTGTTTGTTCTGTGTTTTATTGTAGTTTATGTGTTAGTGATTTTCTTTAGTTTGTTGTTTTGTTCTGGTCTTAGTTGTGTTACTATTGATATCTTAAACTTCAAATTATAATAGCCTTATCCAATATCAATATATGTTTTCATTATTTTGTTGATTAATGTTTTAGAAATGTGTGTTTGACTTTATGACATTCCTTTTTTATTTTTATCTTAATAATGCTTTATTTAATTTGTAAATTAAAAGTAATTTCATTAGAAAATATAATTTTTCTAAATTTAAGAGATGCTTATAACTTGATATTATCAGAATTTTCAATTTCATGTCTCTTATTTAGACTACATTATCTTTAATATTATTATTGCAATTTAGATGTTTTCTTAATTTGTATTTCTCTTTTCAATTAATATTTATGCGCTTAGAAAAATTTAAAATTTTAGATTATTGATTTTGAAAAGAATTCAATTACTCTTAAAAATTGTACAAAAATTAAAAGAAATGTGCAAAAAATTTGCAATGATAAAAAGAGGCACAAAATAAGCCTAAAGTAAAAGATGCACAAAAAATGTGCCATAAAAAAATTGAAAAAGATGCACAAAAATGTGCCATAAAAATTGAAAAAGATGCACAAAGCGCCACATGTGGTAATTATTTCTTTTCAGACTCTTTTAATCTCTTAATTCAAATTGATCTAATGTTCATTTATAACTTATATTGAAATTTGAAATATAAAATTTTTTATTCATCCTTAGTGTAATGATTTTCTTTATATTCATGTCTAAATTGACACATGCCTTTGATAAATTCATTTTATTCTATATGTTATATCACTTCTTAAATTATATGAAATCTTATGTTTTTCTATTGTTTTGATTTTATTTGCATACCTTATTTCAATCACTTTCAAGATTAAAATATCAAATGAATTTCATACATCTGCTTACATTTCTAACATTCTTTTCTTCTTCAATTTTTTATGTTGTCAAAAAGGGGGAGAAATTGTTTGTTGCGTATATTTTCGTGTTGCGTATGTTTTCGTAGTGTTTAATTTTTGTATGTGTGTTTTCATAGTATTTGATTGTTTTCTTTATTTTATCTTTTGTGTTATTTTGTGTTGTATAAAAATTTTGAAAAACAATTTTTTTTAAAGTAATTCAAATGCCTCCTTATTTTCATGAGTTCATCAACTCAGGGGGAGTTTAGGAGATTCTTAGAACTTGAAATCCTACAAACAATAATTATTTTTCCATCATCAAAAAGGGGGAGATTATAGGGAGAGTTGCTATTTGCATGTTTTACATTCTTGTAACTTGTATTGTTTTGATGATTTCAAATATTATTATTTTAAATATCTCCTAACACTTTTTTGGAAGATTTATTTTTTACTCTAGTGTGTACTAACATTTCAGGAAAATCAACTCCAAGTGATGAAGGCTTCAAATTATTCATTTGTAAATTACAAGTTTTTGAAATGAGAGCGAGTGATTGTAATTGAGTGAAAAATCACAACACACACTCTTGGGGAACACTTTTTGTAAATTAATCGTACGGGACGAACCTGGTTCGTACGGGATGATCATGTTAATTAACCCCTCAAAAGAGAAATGGATCGAACAGGCAAGTAGAAAATTTTCTAAGTCCTAATCGTAAAGGATGAATTTAATATTCATCCCGGGACAAACGTCTCTGGATTCTCACCTTGCATTGTTCATCCAGACAAAAATTATGGTTCGTACCGGGATGAAGCTCTTTGTATGAGATCGTACAGGACGAAATTAATTTTCATCCCTGTACGAAACTTTCTGTATGCGATCGTACAGGACGAAATTAATTTTTGTCCCTGAACGAAACGCTCTGTATAAAATCGTCCCAGGATGAAACCTGTTTGTCCCAGGACTAACTGAACTGACTTACGTCATTTGGTTACGTTCTGTAGAATTTTGGGAACCGACCTATGTAATAACCGTTTCATACCAGACGAACATAGTTCGTACGGGACGATGCGCGTGTACGAACGTAGTTCGTACCAATATACATTAGGATCGTTTCCGACACTTTAAGTAAAATCATCCAAGACGATCCACTGCGTACAGAATTAAAAACTTGCAGTTTTTCTTGGCTTTTGTATATATACTTCATATTATACTGCCACCCATTCTTTTTGCTCATTGATCTTCGTGCCTATTGGAAGAAGAGTAAAGAAGAGAGTGAGAGAGAGCAGTCAAAGAAGGATTTCTACCACTGGAGCTTGAAGGCTTTGCATTTTTTTCAAAGGTAAGATTTCCTACTTGTGATTTGAGATTACTTCACTCTTTTTCTTTCTTCCTTCTAAATTTCTTGGCAAGAGATCTGTCAAGGAGATCCAGTTCTCTACCGACACTAGGAGAGTATGAAAAGATGAAGGGTTATCTGTCCACACTAGGAGAGTGTGAAAAGAAGAAGGGTTCTCTACCCACACTAGGAGAGTGTAAAAGGATGACGGTTCTCTACCAACACAAGGAAAAGTGTAAAAGGACGAAGGTTCTCTGCCGCACCAGGTAGTGGTGAAAAGAGTGTTTGTAAAGGCTTCTCCTCCTTACTGTGGGTGCAAAAGGAGAGACACTATTGGTATTTGTGCAATACTCAGAGGGTGCCTCTGGGGAGTGAATGTAAGTCTGGTTTAAACCGAACCACTATAAATCATGTGTCTTTTTATTTTACTGCTTTTTATTTTATGCTTTTAATTTTGTATTTTAAAAATTTGTGGTTGAAAAACTTTTTATAAAAAATTCATTAAAGTTTAATTTAAGTTAAATTTATCAAAAGAGGAAAAAAAATTTTAACTACCAATTCACCCTCCCTCTTGGTAGCATTGGGATATTAACTTAGATTTAACAACCTATTCACTAGACTCAACAAGTGGTATCAGAGCTTTGCTTCAAAATCATAAGTTTAAACTACTTTTTGATTAACGTAGAAGGCTATATTTAGAAACCGAAATACACCTGAGGGTTACTCTATTACTAGACCTTCACTGTTGCAAATATACCTTTTGATTTTTGGAAAACACGCATGTCTACTTTCTTACAGTCACTTGATTATCGTATGTGGATCTTAGTCCAGGAAGGTTATACAAAACCAACTAGATTAGTTGATGGAGTTAGGGTAGAAACACCTTTTGCATATTGGACTATAGAAGAATGTAACTTAGCTCAACTAAATGCTAAATATTTAAATAGCTTCTTTTGTGCTTTAAAATTTGAATACTACATGCGAGTTTGTACTTGCAAAAGTGGAAATGACATATGGGATAGACTTTGTATAACTTATGAGGAGACTAATAAGGTTAAGCAATCAAGTCTTAATATCTTGTTACATGATTATGAATTGTTTTGCATGAAACCAAATGAATCCATTTAAAATATGTACACAAGATTCACACAAATTGTCACCTCTTTGCATGCACTTGGTAGGGAACTAACGAATGCTGAAATGATTAATAAGATTCTTCGTTGTTTACCTACTACTTATGATGCTAAAATTACTGCAATTACAGAGTCTAAAGATCTAAACATTTATTTTATTGACAATCTTCTTGGTTCACTCATTGCTTACGAGCAAGGGGTTAGTCAAAGAAAGATTGATGTAGGTGAACCACGAAAGGAGAAGAATATAGCACTAAAAGTGGAAGAGTCTGAGAGTGAACACTCACAACCTGAGGATGAAGATGATATTGCATTAATGACTAGACAATTTAGAAGCTTTTTGAAGAGGAAGTAGAAGAAACACCAGCAATGGAATAGAGATAAGTTTAACAGAAATGATAAGGTTTCTAATGAAGTGATTTGCTATGAATGCAGGAAACCAGGTCATATCAAGAATGATTGCCTAAAACTCAAAGCCACTCCTAACAAGGAGAAGGTAAAGGAAAAACCAACTGTAAAGAAGGGTAATATGGAGTTTCAAAGAGCTTTTTGGGCGGGCTCAGCTTCAGATTCATCAGAGACTGGAAAGGAAGAAGAAGTCACCAATCTTTCTTGATGGTAGATAGTCTTGATCAATCAGATCAAGAAGAGGTATGAGACTTAAGTTATGATGAATTATTTGAAGTTACTAAACACATGCATGATGCATATAGGAAAATGAAAAAGATGCATGCTAGTGTAAGTTTAGAATTAGAAAAACTTAAGAAAGAACATGAAATCCTTAGGAAATATCATGCTTTAATAGATGACAACCACATGAAATTACTTGATGAATATGATGATCTGAATAAAAATTATGAGATTTTAAAATAATCCTATGCTGATCTTGAAAAAGAATTTAAAAAATTTAAGGATGAATCAGAGAGCAAAATATATCGAATTAATTATACAAATCAAATCTTGGAAGACATGAATTCCTTTTATAAGTTGACAATAAAATCTCTCGAGGATAATAGGATACCCCCCCAAACTTGAAGATTTTACAAATCCTAAATTTTATCCTAAATATATGGAATCCCTTAGAAGACAAATAAATAGTAGAAGACTTAGGAATACTTTTTCTAATGTTAAATATAATAATTATGGATTAGTTGGACATATATCACACACCTGTACTTTAAAGATGAAATCTCATTTGGTGTGGAGACCTAAGATGCATAAACATAGACATGTCATACATGCATCTGATTATAAATTGCTAAAAGGTTAACCCAAACTTGTTTGGGTTCCCAGGTCTAACATTTGATATTTTTGCAGGGTCGCTCTCACACAAGATCTCGTGGGAGCATATGATACCTGGACAGTGGATATTCAAAGCATATGACTGGAGATACTGCTCAATTCATAACGCTGGAAGCCAGGAGTGGAGGTAATGTAACACTTGGAGATAACACCACAAAGAAGGTGATTGGATCAGGTATGATTGGAAAGTTGAAAAACTTTTGTATTGATAATGTGTTGTTGGTTGAAGGATTAAAACATAATTTATTAAGTATAAGTCAGCTATGTGATAAGGGTTATAGTGTAAATTTTTTTCATACTAGCTGTATATTAAGCATAAATGGTAAAGATGTGTTGAATGGAAAGAGGGTAAACAATATTTATATGCTAGATTTAAATTGCATTCATACTCCTACTGCCTTTTGTTTAAAAACTATTTCTGATGAGTCATGGCTTTGGCATAGGAGACTTTGTCATTCTAGCATGAAAAACCTTAGAAAGATTACCCAAAAGAATTTAGTGAGAGGTATACCAAAACTAGACTTTAATAAGAACCACCTTTGTGATGCATGTCAATTAGGTAAGTAAGTAAAGTCCTCTTTTCAATCCAATAAGGATCTTAGAACTAGTAAACCTTTAAAAATCTTACACATGGATCTTTTTTGGACCAGTTTGAACAGTAAGTCTAGGAGGGAAGGTATACGGATTTATTATAGTAGATGATTACACAAGATTCACTTGGGTTAGATTTTTATTTCATAAGAGTGAATCATTTGAGGAATTTAGAAAATTTTCGACTTGGATTCAAAGAAAATTAGGGTGTGAAATTATTTCTATACAAAGTGATCATGGAAGAGAATTTGAGAATGAGAGATTTGAAAATTTTTGTAAAGAAAAAGGAATTGATCACAATTTTTTAGCACATAGAACCCCTCAGCAAAATGGGGTAGTCGAAAGGAAAAACAGAACATTAATAGAAGCCGCCCGAGCAATGTTGGCAGAATACTCACTTCCTAGATATTTTTGGGTTGAGGCCGTTAGAATTGCATCTTATGTTCTGAATAGGGTGAATGTGAGATCCAATTTAAATAAAATACCCTATAAATTGCTAAAAGAGAGAACACCTAATTTGTCACATTTTCACGTTTTTGGTTGCAAGGTGTTTATTCATAATAATGGAAAATCTGCCTTAGGAAAATTTGATCCAAAATAAAATGAAGGAATTTTTGTTGGATATTCAAGTATTGAAAAATCTTATAGGGTATTCAACAAAAGAACTTTGGTCATTGAAGAAACCACACTTATTGTGTTTGATGAACATAGAAATTTGAAAGAGCCAAATGTTGTTGAAGATGAGAGTGAGGAAAACTCCCAAAAGATTAATAGAATAAACTTGAAAGAAAATGTGGAAGAGAATTTGGAGATAGAAAACCCTTTGCCTAGAGATTTGAGAGATTATAAAAACTACCCAAGGGAATTGATTATAGGTGAACCTAGTGAGGGTGTTAGAACTAGGCGTGGATTAAACAAGGAAGTCATTCATTCAGCATTTATTTCAACTATAGAACCCACTAATATTGATCAAGCACTTTCTGATGAATTTTGGATTTTGGCCATGCAAGAAGAGTTGAATCAATTTGTAAGAAATAAAGTTTGGGAATTAACTTCAAGGCCAAAAGATCAAAGCATAGTTGGAACTAAGTAGGTATTCAAAAATAAAATGAATGACTCAGGAATAGTCATTAGAAATAAGGTTAGATTAGTTTCTAAGAGGTATAATCAGATTGAAGGAATTGATTTTGAAGAGACTTTTGCCCCTGTAGCTAGACTTGAAGCAATTAGAGTTTTGTTAGTCTTTGCCTGTTTTAAAGGATTCAAATTATATCAAATGGATGTGAAAAGTGCCTTTTTAAATGGGGTAATTGAAGAGTATGTTTTTGTAGAACAACCTCCAGATTTTGAAAATTCTAAATACCCAAATCATGTGTTCAAATTGAAAAAAGCATTATATGGATTAAAGCAGGCACCTAGGGCTTAGTATGAGAGGTTAAGCACCTTCCTACTTGAAAGTTCTTCTGAAAAAGGAAGTGTGGATACAACTCTCATTTTAAAGAAATTTGGAAATGATATACTCATTGTTTAAATTTTTGTGGATGCTATCATTTTTTGATCTTCAAATAAAAATCTTTGTGATGATTTTTCTAAAATAATGAGTAGTGAATTTGAGATGAGTCTAATATGAGACTTAAATTATTTTCTAAGATTTAGCATTAAGCAACTTGAGGAATGTACATTTCTTAGTCAAACTAAATATATTAAGGACATCCTCAAAAAATATGAAATGGATAATGCTAAACTTGTTAGTACACCAATGAGTTCCTTAGTTCAGTTAGATAAAGACCTTAAGGGAAAATCTGTTGATCAAAAGAAATTTAGAGGGATTATTAGATCTCTACTTTACTTGACTGCTAGCAGACTAGATATCATGTTTAGTATTTGCTTGTGTGCTAGATTTCAATCTAATCCAAAAGAATCACATTTGAAAGGAGTGAAAAGGATTTTAAGATACTTACTAGGAACTCAGAACTATGGAATTTGGTATCCAAAGTTTAGCTCTTCATTTAAAATTATTGGTTATTCAGACTCTGATTTTGTAGGATGTAGAGTGAATAGGAAAAGCACTTTTGGAACATGTCAATTCATTGGAAATTCATTAGTATCATGGTCTAGTAGAAAATAAAATTCAGTGGCCCTATCTACTACAGAAGCAGAATACATTGCACTAGGAAGTTATGTGGCATAAGTACTTTGGTTAAAACAACAGTTGATTGATTTAGGATTAACTATAGGCACTATAACAATTTATTGTGATAAAACTAGTGCTATTTGCATTTCAAAAAATCCTATTCAATATTCAAGAACCAAACACATTGACATAAGGCACCATTTCATAAGGGATCATGTATCCAAGGGAGAAATTGAACTTAACCATGTTTCAATAGAAAATAAACTTGCAGACATTTTTACAAAACCTTTAGCCTTTGATACTTCAGTACATTAAGAACTAGGGTATGAATTATTGATTTAAATGCTTAGATAAAAATGTTTTTCTGCAAAATTGATATTTTGTTTTTGTTTTTGTGTTCATTATATTTTTATTTTGTTTTGTTTTGTTGTTTTTGTTTATTTTTAGTGTGTATTTAAGTGTGACTTGTATATTTTTATTCGTTTTTTGTTTTGTATGTGAAAATGAAAATTTGTGGTTATCATCGTCCGGGATGAAATTTTTTTTTGTACGGGACGATGTGTGTAAAATGACAAACTGCCTGATTTCGAACCGTCTTAAGAGCAGTTTTTAATGTAGTTCATCTGTACGATCGTCACGATCATCCAGGACAAAATATTTTTCAAATGACTGGACGAGTGAATGCAGCAGTTGAATGGATAAGACAGTTTTTATTATGAACTTCGTCCGTACGAATATTTGGTTCGTCCAGATGAACATATGTCAATTCATGGCGGGGGATAATTTTCAACTTCCATTAAAATGAGTTGAATTTCTGATCGTCTGTACGAACACGTGTTCGTCTGTACGTTCGTCTTGGTCAAAAGCCTGTACGAATGGACGCTTCAAAAATTATGTGTTTACAAAAAATTGTTATTTTTAAACTCATTTGTCCATCCATACGAAATATTTTCATATGTGACGAATTGAATTCGTACGGGACGAACGAAAATTTTGTTTGGTACGAACAGTCATTCTTCTTTAAATTAATGGCAGTTTTTACTGAACAGTCACTTTCACACATCTCTTTCAAACCTTTTACTCTTCAAATCTCTCAATGGCAAGTTCTAGCAAGCGCCAAAAGACCTTGGCTAAGGGTCCCCTAAGAAATACATCCGAAAACTTCCTTTCTAGAGCCAATGAAGAAACATTTGCTAAGTTTGTGTATGCAAAAATCACCCCATCTAGAGTTCTCTTACAGGATCAATTGACTTTTAAGGTAATGCACTTATTTACCTCCACTCAATTTGCTTTGATCCTCACTTTAGTTCACTTCTACAATAGAGAAACATTTCACTATTTCTTGGCAAACATGTCATTCAACTCCGACCATTCTGTCATCAGGTCTTTTGTTTTCAAAAAGAAAGTTAAAATCACCAAGGATGACTTTGGTATTTTTCTAAACTTAAGGACTGAAGGCTTAAGAGCACACACTTTAACCAACTCAAGTTTTGATTGGACTGAAGTTAATGGTGTGATTAGAGATAGGAAAATTAAGGATCATTTGCCTAAAGTTTCAACCTTAGTGCGTGATGCCCGTATCATCCAGCATGTATTAAGAACTTCCATTATACCTAAAGCTGGTGATAGAGTCAACATCGCTCTTCTTCTTTCTACTATTACCTACTTGATTATGACTAGACAACCTATAGATGAGGCCCAACTCCTAATTGATTACATTTATGGTCTCGCTGAAATTGGTCATGTTGATCATAAAAGAAAGAAGAACATAGCCTTAGGATATCTGATTGCTTATATTTTGGAAAAGAAGTATAATTTAATTCATCCTTAACAAGATTTTGAAGAACCTCTCTACTACAACGACGCATCCTTTAAGGCTATCTTAAATAAGGACGAGCCCGGTCAAACTCATGTAGTTCTGAGTGAAACAGAAGAAGAAGCTGGACCTTCACAAGCTGCTGAACCAAATTATCAGGATTTGGTTCAAAGATTTGAAAATTTAGAGGCTCATTTTGATCAAAGGTTTGATCAAATTGAAACTCACTTGCAGCAGTAAGATTTTCAGCCTAATCAGGATATGGATTTATGCGTGAACAAATAAATGCCATTAATTCCAACATGTTCACGATCAATAGTTACTTCAACTTCTTTGGTGCAGCACCTCCTCCTCCTCCAGATCAGGGTCCATCAGAATGATTTGTTTAGTGTTTGTTCAGTGTTTTATTGTAGTTTATGTGTTAGTGATTTTCTTTAATTTGTTGTTTTGTTCTTGTCTTAGTTGTGTTACTATTGATATCTTAAACTTCAAATTGTAATAGCCTTATCTGATATTAATATATGTTTTCAATGTTTTGTTGATTAATGTTTTAGAAAGGTGTGTTTGACTTTATGACATTCCTTTTTTATTTTTATCTTAATAATGCTTTATTTAATTTGTAAATTAAAATTAATTTCATTAGAAAATATAATTTTTCTAAATTTAAGAGATGCTTATAACTTGATATTATTAGAATTTTCAATTCCATGTCTCTTATTTAGACTACATTATCTTTAATATTATTATTGCAATTTAGATGTTTTCTTATTTTGTATTTCTCTTTTCAATTAATATTTATGCGCTTAGAAAAATTTGAAATTTTAGATTATTAATTTTGGAAAGAATTCAATTACTCTTGAAAATTGTACAAATGTACTAAAATCAAAAGGAATGTGTAAAAAATTTGCAATGATAAAAAGATGCACAAAATAAGCCCAAAGTAAAAGATGCACAAAAAATATGCCATAAAAAATTGAAACAGATGCACAAAAATGTGCCATAAAAATTGAAAAAGATGCATAAATCGCCACATGTGGTAATTGTTTCTTTCCAGACTCTTTTAATCTCTTAATTCAAATTAATCTAATGTTCATTTATAACTTATATTGAAATTTGAAATATAAAATTTTTTATTCATCCTTAGTGCAATGATTTTCTTTATATTCATGTCTAAATTGACACATGCCTTTGATAAATTCATTTTATTCTCTATGTTATATCACTTCTTAAATTCTATGAAATCTTATGTTTTTCTAATATTTTGATTTTATTTGCATACCTTATTTCAATCACTTTCAAGATTAAAATATCAAATGAATTTCATACTTCTGCTTACATTTCTAACATTCTTTTCTTCTTCACTTTTTGATGTTGTCTAAAAGGGTGAAAAATTATTTGTTGCGTATGTTTTCATGTTGCGTATGTTTTTATAGTTTTTAATTTTTTGTATGTGTGTTTTCGTAGTATTTGATTATTTTCTTTGTTTTATCTTTTGTGTTGTATAAAAAATTTTGAAAACAAAATTTTTTTAAGTAATTCAAACGCCTCCTTATTTTCATGAGTTCATCAATTCAGGGGGAGTTTAGGAGATTCTTAGAACTTGAAATCCTACAAATAATAATTATTTTACCATCATCAAAAAGGGAGAGGTTGTACAGAGAGTTGCTATTTGCATGTTTTACATTCTTGCAACTTATATTGTTATGATGATTTCAAATATTATTATTTTATATATCTCCTAACACTTTTTTGAAAGATTTGTTTTTTGCTCTAGTGTGTGCTAACATTTCAGGAAAATCAACTCCAAGCGATGAAGACTTCAAATTATTCATTTGTAAATTACAAATTTTTGAAATGAGAGGGAGTGGTTGTAATTGAGTGAAAAATCACAACACACACTTTTGGGGAACACTTTTTGTAAACTGATCGTACGGGACAAACCTTGTTTGTACGGGACGATCATGTCAATTAACCCCTAGAAAGAGCAATGGATCGAACAGGAAAGTAGAAAATTTTCTAAGTCCTAATCGTCTAGGATGAATTTAATATTCGTCCCGGGATGAACGTCTCTGGATTCTCACCTTGCACTATTCGTCCAGACAAAAATTATGGTTCATACCGGGACGAAGCTCTCTGTATGAGATCGTACAGGACAAAATAAATTTTTGTCCCTCGACGAAACTCTCTGTATGCAATCGTACAGGACGAAATTAATTTTCATCTCTGAATGAAACGCTCTGTATAAAATCGTCGCAGGACAAAACCTGTTCATCCCAGGACGAACTAAACTGACTTACGTCAGTTGGTTACGTCCTGTATAATTTTGGGAACCGACCTATGTAATAACCATTTCGTACTGGACGAATATAGTTCATACGGGATGATGAGCGTGTACGAATATAGTTCGTACCAATATTCATTAGGATCGTTTCTGTCACTTTAAGTAAAATAGTCCAGGACGATCCACGATCGTACGGGACGATCCACTACGTACAGAATTAAAAACTTGCAGTTTTTGGGCAGTTTTTCTTGTCTTTTGTTTATATGCTTCAAATTATATTGCCACCCAATCTTTTTGCTCATTGATCTTCGTGCCTATTGGAAGAAAAGTAAAGGAGAGAGTGAGAGAGAGCAGTCAAAGAAGGATTTCTACCACTGGAGCTTGAAGGCTTTGCATTGTGTTAAAAGGTAAGATTTCCTACTTGTGATTTGACATTACTTCACTCATTTTCTTCCTTCTAGATTTCTCGGGAAGAGATCTGTCAAGGAGATCCAGTTCTCGGCCGACACTAGGAGAGTGTGAAAAGATGAAGGGTTCTCTGCCCACACTAGGAGAGTGTGAAAGGACGAAAGGTTCTCTACCCACACTAGGAGAGTGTGAAAAGACGAAGGGTTCTCTGCCCACACTAGGAGAGTGTGAAAAGATGATGGGTTCTCTGCCCACACTAGGAGAGTGTAAAAGGACGACGGTTCTCTGCCAACACAAGGGAAAGTGTAAAAGGATGACGGTTCTTTGCCGCACCGGGTAGTGGTGAAAAGAGTGTTTGTAAAGACTTCTCCGCCTTGCTTTGGGTGCAAAAGGAGAAACACTATTGGTATTAGTGCAATACTTAGAGAGTGCCTCTGGGGAGTGGATGTAGGTCTGGTTTAGACCGAACCACTATAAATCGTGTGTCTTTTTATTTTACTACTTTTTATTTTCTGCTTTTAATTTTGTGTTTTGAAAATTTGTGGTTGAAAAACTTTTTATAAAAAATTCATTAAAGTTTAATTTCAGTTAAATTTATCAAAAGAGGGAAAAAAATTTTAACTACCAATTCACCCCCCCTCTTGGTAGCCTTGGGACCTTAATTAGGTTTAACAACCTATTCACTAGACTCAACATGGGATGGAGTAGGTGGTTAGTTCGCCATAGAACTTGCCGCCGATGATGTGCAACCACCTAGGTTTTGTAGTGGGAAAGTAGAGGAGGCCCTGGGGAGCTAAAATGAATAAATACTTGGATCTGGGAGGCTGAAGTGAGTGAGAGAATGTGTGATGAATAATCCACTTCAAAATTAACTTTTGCCCTATTCAAATGACCTGGGCTAGTTTGGATGGTTGTGATGCATTAGAGGCCTCTCTATGATGAAGAACAAGTGTCCTAAGCTGTTGGGTGGCAGGGAGAAAGGTTGGAAATGGCCCTCTAACCATTGGTTAGCTTTAGGAGGTGGGGGGGGGACCACTGCCATTTAAGACTAAACCAAGCTTTGGCTCAGTTTTGGGAGATTAGGGAGAGATTTAGGATATAAATAGGTTGACCTAAAGCAGCCTAAATCAAGGGAAAGTGGTTTAGGGGCTGATTATGACCTTTTGGAGGGGTTTGAGGCATTGGTTTGACTGTGTTGACTAGTCAACGGGTCAAGGGAGGTCGAGGTGGCGTGGAGTAGGTATGGGAGACAGGTTGGATGAGTTCCAAGACCAAAGCCCAAGCTTTTGAGGTCAAAGAGAGGTTTGACCAATTCTAAGAAAGGTTTAAGGGCTTTATTGACTTGGTTTGACCAGTCAACAATGTCAAAGCTAGTGATGTAGCATTTGGGGAGGTAAAGAGTTATTTAAGGTAGCTTGATCAAGGGTCAAGGATCAAAGTCAAGGCTTAGAGTAGGTGGGAGAAAATGCCATTAAAGTTTGACCAAGAATTGAGGGTTAACTTGGTCAACTCAAGTTGGGTTGAGTTGACCAAGTGTCAAGTGACACTTGAGTCTAATCCAAGAATTTATTTGAATAGGTAATAGGGGTTGAAGAGCTCAAATGGGCCAATTTGACCCATTTAGACCCCTTAAGAGATAATGGGTCAACCTAGGTTGACTTGGTCAACTAGGTTGACCCAATGTTTGGAATTGGATCAAATGAACTTGTTTGATGATTTGGAGTCTAATGGGTGTGGTCTTAAGGCTTGAAAAGTCCATTTGGGTCAAAAGGCTTATTAAGGGCCCTTACTGGGTTATTAGGTCAACCTAGGTTGACTTGGTCAATCAGGTTGACCCAAGGGCAATCACTAGGGTCATCAAGTTGGAATGATGTTTTGAGTGTGTTGGAAGAGATTCCAAGGCAAAATTAGGTCATTATGGTCAAAATGACCATTTTGAACCTTAAGGGGCCTTAAGGTCAAAATGAGTTGACTTAGTCCACCAAGTTGACCCAAGGTTGGAATTGGGTTCAAAAGGTCTCATACATTAATTGAAAACATTTGAGGAAGATTTCAAAGATTGATGGTCATATCAAATTAAGTTTAGGCCAAAAGTCCAAAAATCCTGTTGAAGGGCATTTTAGTCATTTTGGCTTTAAGTCAGTTCTCGGTCAAATTGAATATGTAAAGATGTAGACTATTACTTAACAAGTCAATATCGAAGGATTTAGAGGTGGCTCCAAGGTCAAATTCCACTAGGTGGAGGGTCTAGTGGCATTGATTGTAAATATTTGAAGATTTTGTAACCTTTGAAACTTGATTAAGTTTATGGTGTTAAAGTCCTCCAAATGAGTTCAAATTTGAAGGGTTGACACTAGTGACATGTCACATTAGTATGAAATTGACAGACCCTGAATCAGGTGCCAATTGATTGGATTTTAAGGTGATGGGAAAAAATGACCTAGAAAGGGCTTTAGGACCTGAGTCCTTAGCCCAAAGGTTTTGGGTTTAGATTGAGTTAAGATCTGGACTGGACCTAAAGGTTTGGAACTAAGAGGATCCTAAGATCTAAATTCTAAATAAACCTAAGGTCCAAGGTTCAAGAAGGGGTTGAAAGTGACCTCATATAAAAAAATGAGATCAACAATGTGTTGTGATCGGAGAGCTGTATTTTTGTTCATATCGTATAAGATGATGTAGATCATCCTGAACGATTTGAACGAAACAAAAAAAATTTTAAGACATGGAAATTGATTATCATGATTTTTTAAGACACAAAAGAACATAAATAACATAAAATAATAAATAAAAATAATGCACATAAATCACAAATCCAAACAAAATAAAATTTTTTAAAATCGATCAAATCTAGTAAATGATAAATTTCCCTTATGAATGGATTAAAAATTAGTAAGAAATAAATTAACAATATTGAAATCCAAAAAAAGGTATAGAACCAATGTTGTTAATCCCAGCTTGGACTCCTAACAGGGTAAAAATCTTTTTAAAATAAAAATTTAATTCAGTAAAGAAATCTGATAAGAAAGGTGATTTGTTCAAAATTTCATTATAGAAAAAATACCTGTTAGAATAATATAGAAAAGTAATCAATCAAAATCATGAATTTTAAAAATCAAGTGTTTGAACATATCAAGTGACACATAAAATCTTTTAAAGATTTGAAAGAGAAGGAAGCTTATTTTTGTGGGCTCATTTTGTGCCTCTTGTATAGATGTTTGACGCACTTTAAGCATCTTTTTATTTTTAATACATTTTGGTGTATCTTGCAATTAGTTAGCAGTCATTGTGTATCTTTTCATTTTTCTTTTGGGCTCATTTTATGCCTCTTATCATTTTTACTTGCTGGCTTTCTTTCAAAAACCTTAACTCTCAATTGTAAAATTATCTTTCAGATATAAGAGAAGAAAACTCACTCTCAAATATAAGGAAGAATAAACCATAAATCAGATGCATAAACATATGATGAATCCAATAATTTGATCAAGAATAACTTGAAAGTGATTTAATGACTTTGAGAATTATTCATATGAGGTAGATTACTGTAAGAAAATAGAAAGATCTCAATTTTAAAGTCTAATTTTTAATTTAACATATATTTTTCTTCCAAAAAAAATACCACTAAAGGAGTTAGAGAAAGAGAGACAATCAATAATGTTTATTCCTTAACTGATTTAGGGAAGTCAATCAAAGCTTATAATTTTTTAAATTCAGAAGAAAGACTAAAATATCATTTAAAAAATCAATATCAATAGTAACCATTGATTTGATTCCAGAAAAAAATGAAGGGAATAAATTACAGAAAAAATAAAGACGAAAAATAAGTATATAAATAGAATCAGACATATAAAAAAAACAAAAGCACTAGAAAATAAAAAGCAACAATTTCAAGAATTAATATCTATGAAACCTAAATTGGTTCTTACGATGCTGAATGTTTTAAAGGCCAGTGATTTTGTAAAGATATCAGCAAGTTAATTTTAAATGTAAACATGGTGTAGCTCTATGTCTTCTTTAATAACATGGTCTCTAATGAAATGATACCTTATGTCAATTTGTTTGGTCCTAGAGTGTTAGATTGGGTTCTTTGAAATGAAGATGGGATAAGTGTTATCATAGAGGATTGAAATTGTGTCTACAGGTAATCCTACATGTAGAATTTTTTTCTTTAACCAGAGGACTTAGGCGACACAACTTCCTAAGGATATATACTCAACTTCAGTAGTGGATAGGGAAATTGAGTTTTATTTTCTACTATACTAGGAGACTAAGGAATGTCTTATGAATTATCTTGTTCTAAAAGATTTTTTTTCTATCAACACAGCATCTTGTAAAATTTGAATCAGAATATTCAATGATTTCAAAAGATGTGTTATGCCTAGGATACCACATTCCTAAGGTATTTGTTCTTAAGTGATACCTAGGAATTCTCTTAACAGTAGTCAAGTGGAAATCTTTCGGATCAACCTACATCAAGCATAGAGGCAAACACTAAATATAATATCAGGTATGCTATCAGTCAAATAATGAAGTGATCTAACTATTCCTCTATATTTCTTTTGATCAATAAATTTTCCATTTGAATCCTTATCTAACTGAATAGTGGAACACATGGGAGTGTTGATTAGCTTGGCTTTATGCATTTCATATTTCATTTGTATTTTTATTTATTAAATAAAGTTTCATTATCATTCTACCTTATGCTAAACACCAAAAAGTAAGTCAGTTTTCCCATCACACATATCTCAAATTCCTTATTCATTATTTTTGTGAATTCATCACATATATTTTTATGTGAAAATCCAAATAGAATATCATCAACATAAATTTAATCAATGTGTTGTTCATCTCCTACCTTTTTCAAAAAGAGAGTGGTTTTTATGCTGCTCCCCTTGACAAAAGTTCTTTTTAGTAGGAATGTGCTTAGCATTTTGTATCATTCCTTAGGTACTTATTCAAATCTATATAATACCTATTTTTTTATCTGAACACATGATTAGGAAATTGTGAATTTTCAAAGCCTAGGTGTTGTTAAAAAAAAACATATTCCTTTATCACCCCATTCAAAAAGGAACTCTTATCAAACATTTGATACAGTTTGAATCCCTTAAAATAAGTAAAGGCTAGTAACACTCTAATGGCTTCTAATTTAGCTAAAAGGGGCAAATGTCTTTTCAAAATCAATCACTTCTATTTAATTATAACCCTCAGCCACCAATTTTGCCATATTCCTCACAACTACATAAGAATCATTCATTTTATTTTTGAAAACCTATTTTGTTATAACCACACTCTGATCCTTAAGTCTTTCAACTAGCTCCCAAACATCATTCCTTACAAATTGATTTAACTCTTCTTACATTATTAGGATCCAATATTCATCAGATAGGTCTTAATTTAAGTTGGTGGGTTCAGTCATTGAAATGAAGTTAGAGTAGTTAACTTCTTTTCTAAGTCCATGCCTTGTTTTAACACCTTCAGATGGGTCTCCTAAGATCACTTCTTTATGATGTCTCAAAGAATATCTCCATTTTATAGGCAAAGTATTTTCAATTTCTACCCATTCCTCCAAATTTGTAAGTTCTAATTCTTGGGTGACTTCTACAACCTCATCTTCTTCTATTCTAGACACTACAGAATTATCATATTCATCAAACAAGACATGAGCGGTCTCCTCAACTACAAGTATTCTTTTATTAAAGACTCTATAGAATTTCTCAACACTCGAGTAACCTATGAATACCATCAGATTTTGGGTCAAATTTACCTAGCTGATACTTCCAATTATTTAGAATGACCACTTTTTATCTAAAGACATGGAGGTGAGAGAGGTTAGGTGTCTTAGCCATCAAAATTTTATCGTGTATATTATTTAGTTTTGATCTAACATTCAACTAATTTAGAACATAACAGGTTGTATTCACAAATTTTATCCAAAAGTATTTTAGAAGTGAGTATTCAGCTAGCATGTCTCTAGTGGCTTCTAGCAGGTTCCTATTCATTCTTTTAGCTACCCCATTCTACGTGCAGTCCTAGGAGCTAAAAAGTTGTGGTCTATCCTTTGCTCCTTATAGAAAAATTCAAATTTCTTATTCTCAAATTCTCCTCATGATCGCTATAAATGGTTAGGATTTCACAACCTAACTTCCACTTAATCCATGTGGAAAAGACTTAAACTCCTTGAATGATTCACTTTTACGAGATAGGAATCTAACCCAACAAAACGTCAAATATTCATCAACAATCACAAACCCAAAGACTTTCCCTCCTAAGCTTGTAGTGCTGATAGGTACAAAGAGATCCATGTAGTGGACTTCTAAGGGTTAGCTAGTGTTAATGTCTTTGATTGAGTTGAAAGTGTATTTGACTTGTTTCCCTAATTGTCAGACATCACACAAGTGGTATTTTTTGAACTCTTGTTTGGAAATTTCTCTCACTAAGTCTTTTTGGGTGATCTTCTTAAGGTTTTTATACTTGCATGACTTAATCTCTTATGCCACAACCAAGATTCATCATCAAAAGCTTTTATGCAAAGAACACTGTTAGATTTAATGCAATTTAAATCAAGCATGTAAATAATGTTAATATTTTTTCCCTGTAAAATAATGTTGTTATTCAAGCTTTTTATATAGCTTGTAGATAGAAATTTTATGCTGAAGCCTTTATCACAGAGCTAATTAATGTTAACAAGTTATGTTTCAAGACATCAACTAATAAAAACTTTTTCAATGATGAAATACATGCATGCTATGTTGTGTGTTTTGAGCCTTAGGATTCCAAACTAAATATGTTCTATGGGGAATGGTATAAGTATGGGAGATATATCTTAGCAAGCCACATGAAAAACATGAAACACAAGGAAAAAGATTTACTAATCTACTCAAGTTATGGTGCCTCTTCCTAGGTTTGAATGATGAATGTTGATCTGATGGATTATGAAGCTCAAGCATTGTGGTCCTTTTTTATTTTATTTGAAAGAAATTAATTTAGATTCTAAAAACTAATTTATACATTCAAGAATTAACTTTTTCTATTTTCAAAGCATGCTCCCTACTATCAAAATCCGTTGCAAGAATATCTAAGTCCTTATATGCATTTTCTAGTTCAACATATAATTTTTTAAAGGAATCATGCTCATTTGTTAAATCAAGATGCTTTTTATTCAATTCCTAAAATTCATCAAGCAAAGTCATATGATTACAATCAAAAGTGGAATGATCTTTTCTTAGGCATTAATGATCTTTTGCAGAGTTAAAATTTAGTTTTAAAGATAGCATTCAATTTCTTGAGCTTCCTATTTGAAGAATGAATTTTTTCAAAAACTTTAAGTAATTGATCATAAGTAAGCTCACATGCCTCTTCTTGATCAATGTGATCTAGATGTTCATCAGCTATTAAACAAAGGTTATTTACCTCCTCTTCTTCTTAAGTTTCAGAGGAGTCTGATGCTGAGTTAGCCCATAAAGCTTTTTAGATAATTTTCTTGTCTTTCTTCAACTTATTCTTTACTTCACCCTTTTACTTGCTTGGGTAAGCTTTTAGAGTTAGGCAACCAGACTTCAAATGTCCTTACTTCCTACATTTAAAATAAATACATCAAAAGAAACTTTAAATTTTTTATTATTCTTACCTTTACTCAATTTCTGATGATGCTTTTGGTTTTTTCTAAAGAAGCTCTTAAATTTCCTAGTAATTAATGCAATGTCATCATTTTTAAAACTAGAGAAATTAGTGTAAAAATCATTAACCTTTAAGGCTACAATTTTATCCTTTTTCTTCTCACCTGCATCAAGCTACGTTTGGATTACTCCTTGCTCATAAGCAATGAGTGATCCAAGTAAGTTATCTCTTAAAAAAACATTAAATCCTTAGATTCAGTAATGAAAGTTATTTTTGCATCAAAGGAATAAGATAATTATCTCAAAATCTTCTTAAATTTTTTGATAGTTTATTAATGATCTTCCAAAGGCATGTAGGGATGTAACAATTTATGTAAATCTAGTATAAATTTTAGAAATAGATTAGCCTTATTTTTTGTAGAAAAATTCATACTCATTCAAGAGAATGTTTATTTTAAATTGTTTAACTTCATTTGAACCTTTATATGTTATGCATAATCTGTCCCAAATTTGTTTTCCAGTGGAATAAGTAAAAACATACATATAGTCTTGAGATTTTAAGGCACAAAAAATTAGTTTATGCACTTAGCTTTCAATTGTGCTAGATCTCTATCAACAATAGTCCAATCAGCAAAAGGAATTTCAATTTTAAAACCATCTACAAATCTAAATGGTGCAAAATAACCTTCCCTAACAAATATCAACATACGGTAATAAATTTACTGTAAAAGGTAGACATGTAAGTTTTCCAAAAGTCAAAAGATACATTATAAAAAAGAGGTGTTCTAGTAATTTAATAATCATTTGCAATGTTTCTATTTCCAAAGTTAGCCATGGAAAAAAATTCAAAAGTTTTCTAAACCTTGATTTTATGAATCCCTCTCTAATACCACTTGAAAGTTTCTGAGCGATATTAAACCCAAAAGAACTAGACCGAGGTAACCAAGAGGGGGGAGGGTGAATTAGTAGTTTTAAAAAATTCTTAAATAAAAAGGAAATCTTTTTTATCATTTCAAATATTTTAAAATAAAATAATAACTTTTGATATAGAAGAAAAATAATTCTAATGATAATAATACAATAAAAAATTTCAATCACAGAAGAAATCTCAAAAAAGTGTGGAAATAAAATGTGTAAAAATAATATGAAAGAACACACCAAATTTTATAGAGTTTTGGTCAAATCTGACCTACATCCACTCCTTAGAGACTCCCTCTTTAAGTATTACTCTAAAATTGAAGTGTGTCTCATTTTTATCCTACAGCAAGGTTGAGAGGTCCTTACAAAATCTTTCCACCAACACAGTGAGGTGGAGAACCTTGAATCCTTTTTCACCAACTTGGTGAAGGAAGAGAACCCAGGAAACCTTTTACTCCCTCCTAGAGCAAGTAGAGAGCCTGAATATAATACTGAAGATGGTCTCCTCGGAGCCACTAAGGAACCAAGGGAGCAACTGGAAGAAGATGATGAATACCTTACTTGGAGCAACCTTTGTAATTCCCTCACAAACTCCCTTTTACAAGGATCTCTCCCTCTCAAGCTCTCCCTCTTCCTTATCTAAGCTCCCTCTTGTATCAACTCGATATTAAAAGATCATCTCAAAATAGAGAGCCTCCAAAAGAAGCCCTAATTTTTAATTTTATGCAACTGATTATCCAAGAAGATCAAAGGATCATCCTGTATGATTAGTACAAAACATCTTTTTCAGCCTAGATGAATGGCATTGCTATATATGATTAGTTCAAGAGAAGATGGTTGATCATTATGTATGATACAAATATCATCCAAGACGATTAGTATTAAAGTATTGAACTTCATATAATATGATGCCCGGCAGTGCCTTATCATCCCATGCACTTTCTATCATCCATTAGGATAGGGGTATATCGTCCTGGATGATTAGTTAAAATATTATGGTATTTTTCTGGTACGATAGCTGCAGATCCCTTATCATGCCAAATAAGTTCTCTATCATCTAGGACAATCATCACCGATCATTCTATATGATCATATCAAATTATGTTATATCATAATTATTCTCTTAAACACTAGAATAATTTGGGAATGATTATCCCAAATCATTCAAAATGATCAACATTTCCATGTATGATTAGTACAAAATTTAAAAATTAAAATATTTCTTAAATTATGGTTGGTAGCTATTTTTATAAATTTAATTAATCGTTCTGGATGATAGGGATCATCCAATACATTTATTTTAATCACTCTTAAAATTGGGATGCCCTAATTAGGGTTTTTATTTTTAACTAATCGTCTAGTACGATTTAAGATCATTCTATATGAATAGGTTAAAAATAAAAAATTCTCTAACTTACCAAAATTCTCCCCCTAAGTGTGTGTGTATAAGGTTACTTAGCTTGGGGTCCAACAGATACATAACTTGACTAAAAAATAATAAGAGATATAATGAAATTTAAGCTACACATAGACTCAACCCTAGTCTACCGGATCTTGAGCTGATTTACACTTCAAGTGAACTTGTGGACCTAAAAGGTTAGTAAGTAGGGAAAACAAAATAGATATATAATAATAGTAGTGGTAATGAAAATAATAATATTTGTTATCATAAAAATTATAATACTTGGATCTAGATTTGTAATAGTAACATTACTAGAAAAGTAGTGAGCATAGGTGTAATAGGTTAAAGTATTGTTTTTCTTATTAATAATGTTTTTCTTCTGGAAAGCCTAAAAAATAACTTACTAAGACTTAGTCAATTTTTTGATAAAGTATTTGATATTAAATTTCATTCTACTAAATATCTTTTGATGTAAACACTAGGATTATACTATAAGGCTTAAGAATAAATAATATTTATAAGATATATTTGAATTCTATTGGTATGAGTCATGAGATCTGTTGTTTGAGAACCATTGTAGATGAATTATGGCTATGACATACAAGATTATGCCATCAAACATAAGTACTCTTAGGAAAATAACACAATTATAACTTGTTAAAGTTATTCCCAAGTAAGAATTTACAAAATAAAATATTTGTGATGCATGTCAAAAACAAAAAAAAAAGTGAACTCATCAAACCATTAGAGATATCACAACCACTAGACCATTAGAGATACTACATATGAATTTATTTGGACCCATTTGTACAGAGAGTTTAGGAGGAAAGACTTTTGTCTTTCTGATAGCTCATGATTATTCTAGATTTAGCAGGGCTAAGTTTTTGGCCAATAAAAGGGAATCAAATGAAGAGTTTAGGACTTTTTTAATTTGAATTCAGTGTAAGACATGATGTAATATTTTAATAATTCATAGCAGTCATTAAGGACAATTTGATAAGGAAAATTTTGAAATATTTTATAAGGAATTGGATATTATACATAAGTTTTTAACCCCTTGAACCCCATAATAAAATGGCATAGCTAAAGGATAAATAAGATATTGGTAGAGGCAATTATGGTTATGATTTTTAATACGAGTTATCAAAATATTTATGGGTTGAGGTAGTGAATATTGCTTTTTATGTTTTGAATATTGTGAATATAAGGGAAACTTAAATGAGATAATATATGAATTTATTAAGGGTAGATATTTGAAACACTCTCATTTGTATGTGTTTGGTTATGAATGCTTCATTTTGAAATAAAAATAAAAATTACATTTTGGAAAATCTGATGCATAGACAAATAAAGCTTATTTTTAGGGTACTCTTCAAATGGGAAGGCATATAGGATATCAAGTAAATATCAAGTTTAGAAATATGTTATTTTAGGAATATTACATCTTTTGAATTGTTTTGATACTCAAACTCTATTTTTGTAGGATGCAAAGTAGAAAATAAGAGCATATCATGAGCATGTCAATTCATTTGTAAATCCTTGGTCTCATATTCAAGTAAAAAATGAAATTTATTAACACTATCCATTATAGAGGATGAATTTATTGCTATAAAAAATTTGGCTGCCTAAGTCCTTTGATTGAAGCAACAATTTTTTGATTTAGCATTTCAAGAGGACAAAATCCTCAACATGTGCAACAATATGAGTTTTATTTGTATAACTAAGAACCCAATCCAAAACTCATGTACTAAGTATATTGACACCATAAACCATTTCATTAGAGATCATGTAACAAAAGGTGTTGTAAGCATCTAATATGTTGACACAAAAAATCAATTGGTAGACATTTTTACTAAATGATTAACTTTTGAGAGATTTAGTGCACTCAAGACTAGATTGGGATTTATAGAATTTAGTGCCTAGGTCATTTGGGTATGCATGTGTTTATATATTATGTGTTTTTTTATTAAAATTATTTTTAAATTTATTTTTATGTTTTTTTTATTTTTATTCTTTATCTTATCTTATATGTCATGTGCATATATTTTTTGTACTTATGCATTTTTTTTTTGTATAGATTTTCCTGGTCATGACAAATTGTTTTTAAAAAGCTTCATATACTACTATACAATACTCACTTCTTATTGTATGATAAACTTAGGACATGATAGTTACAAGCCAATTGTTGTCATTTTAACTGTTTGATATGATCATTATTTCAACTCTGATGTATAAATGACTCATTAATTTGCATGATTACCTTTGGTTAAATAGACATACAGATAACCCCTCGGGCAATCAAAAAGTTGAAAATAGTATTATATATAACCCTATCATATAATATGATTATGATTTTTTTTGCAATAGATTGGACTTACTTGATCATCTAGTACGATCCCCTGATCATATTGTGCAATCTGACAAATCTTATAAGAAGGGCTTGGTTTTCACTTTAATTTCACACCTAGAATAATCAATTTCCTAACCCAAGTATGAACTTCCTTCCTCCACTTTGATGGCTCATAATAGAGGAAAATTTGTCACTCCTAGGCCTAAGTTGGATTTTAAATTTTAGAGTGAGGAGGATCAAGTTGCATATAAAAGTATAGGAATGCCTCCATTTCTGAATCAAAGTAGTTGACCAAGTAGTATAATTTTTTATTGACACTACCCTCCTATTTTTTATTTTCCTTGCATGCATGTCTCTACCACACCAAGCTGCTTTTAAAATTTTCACCCAACCTTAGAATTATTGCAATAGGACCACCATGTAAGCTTATGTCTGGCAGCATCTAGCCATAATTAAAAATTCACTTCCTTAACCAACACAAAACACTTGTTAGCAACTATCTACTTGTAAGTTAAAAGTTTAACTAACATATTTGTCATCATAAAAGGAGGGAGATTATTGAAACCTTTGAGCATAATCTATTATTTTGATGATTTCAAACATTTTTAAATTACTTACTTAATATTTTGTTTAATATATATGCAGGTTGTTTTATCATACTAATGTATTAGGTTTGGCACAAGAACTAAAGTTATATATAACAAATAAGGAGCCAAATAAAAAGAAGAAAGCTCAAGAATTTTAGAACTAAGAATGGTCAAAACTTGTAATATGAGTTTGTATATTTCATAAGTTTTTATGTATTTAAGGGTATGTTGGGAAGACAACCGAGCACACACTCATGGGTGGGGATGAATTGAACACATAATTTCTCTATTAAATCATATTGTACGATTAGTTGTTCAAACAATTAAATTAAGTTCTTTTTAAAAATTAATAAAAAAATTAAAATAACTAAGCGTACAATTTGATCTTCATCATCCAAAATGATCAATAATTTTGATAAATAACCGTTTAAAATTATGTATTTTCAAAATTCAATAAATTTAAAAGTTGAACTAATTGTATTATAAGAATATTAATGAACTTTATCTATTTCGATACAAGAATCAAGCAGTCAAATTAGTTAACAATGTTTTTAATTGTTATACTACATGATAAAAATCATATAATATGAATGAATAAAACATTTGTTAGATGAATCATTGTTTGTCTAGGATAATACTGAGGAAAATTCATCTAATCATACTTTATGATCCATATCATACAATATAATTCAACAGAACTAAAATATGGTTATTTTCTTAAGATTGAACTAACTAGATTATATGAACCATTATTTGTATTGTATAATTAGTCATTAAAAATTAAAATTAAAGTTTGCATTGAATAACTAATTATGATTCTTTTAACGGTAAGTGTTTGTGAGGAAAGAAACTCATTAGAGATATTTTTATTTAGAGTACTTTGAGAAAGAAAGGGATGTTCTTTTTCATTGTAAGAGCTTATAGAAATCACATGGAAGAGATGGTGAGCTTGAGTGATGGATGGTTCCTTGAGGGAGTTAAGGGTTGTGTGAGGGAAATTATATGGTTATCCTCGTCAGGTTGCACCTTTGTTATCTAGGGTCTGTGTTGGGTGCTCTTTGAGAGGAGCATTAGAGAACGATTCTTTTGAAGAAAACACTGAAATTAGGCGAGGAGGCTAAGGGAGTAGCTTGTCCACTATTGTGAAGAAAAAAAAAGAGGGAGAAGGAAACTTCATACTATTGGGAATTAGAAGCATGGAATGTATGCTTTTTAGGGATAGATGAGTTTGTAAAAGTCATTCTCCCCTCTGGGGACAGAGTAGGGCTTCTCCGCCTTGCTAAGTGTAAAAGCAATGTTTGCTAGTAGAATTCCCAAGTTGGAGAAACTTTGGTAGTTAATGTAAGTTAAGTTGACCAAATCTTTATAAAAATCCTGATTAGTGTTACTTTTAATTCTTTTGTTATTTATTTTTTGTATTTTCTATATTAGTTAGATATGTGTTTCTAATGATTGTTGTGGTTTCACCTAAGGAAATATTTCAAAAATAATTCTTCGAAATATTTTTCTACAAAATAAAAATACTTTGTTTTAATCTTTCTTTAAATTTCTCTTTAAGTAATTTAAATAGCTCTATAAAATAAAAAAAAGTACTCTCCTCCTTAAAACTTTATTATTATTTTCAAAAATACTTCTGATGCATATTATATTATTTTGGAATTTTGTTTAAATAAAAAATTCGCCCCCTGGTTTTGCCAAGTTATTTTTATATGTTAGAATGTTACCCTATAGGTTTGTAAAGTATGTATCATGGGTAGTATTGCTCCACCTTTGATAAACCTAAAATAAACTCAAACACATATATGTAAAGGATCAATAATTGTCCCCAAGTAAGGGGTGTCACTAAGTGAATAATTCCTACATATCAACCCACAAATGAATTCATAAAGAGACTTACCCTAGAGCTTTCTTTTCATAAACAAATTATGGAAGAGGTGAATGCTTCATTGCATCCACAATGGCACTTAGCATAATCTAAGTGGTTAGCAACCCAAAATGGCCATGAATGGGTAGCACTTTTAAAAAGAAAGGATACTATACTTTAAAATAAAATTTGTATAGATAAAAATATAACTTAACATTCATTAAAAAAAAAATTTTGATCCTTACTCTTTAAAGGAGCTTAAAGCACAAAATCATCATTGATGTCAAACTTTTTTCGCAACAACTTAATGTAAAATGCAAAAATAAATAAGCGGTGATGGAATTAGAACTTAAGAACTCCTTACCATTGTAAGTGTGGTCCCTTAACATGTCATTGAAGCTAGGGATATGTAAATTTGATTAATAAGGGTAATGAGATGAGGTGAAGAGTAATTTAATAATGAAGAAAGTGACCATAACAAATTTTAAAGCAAAAACCTATGAAGATAATGCACCGTGCAATATGAAAATTAAATTAGAAAAAAATATATTACACAATATAATATAACTGAAGTGATATTGCCATTAGTTTTCATAAATGCATATCTATTATGAATTTAGAATTCTTTTTATTTAGATAGAATCTTAATGATAGGATAGTCCCCTCACAAAAGAGATTAGTCATGATAAATAGCAGGCACTTACCATATCTAATTAAAGTTATTCATCCAATGAGCAAGAATCAAACAAATTGGGAGATGATATAATCTTCTCAAGCATCATCAAAATGAGATCAATTCAGAAGTCCTATTATGCTTAACTCATCTAAAATTACCATATCTAATGCTTTAAAAACTCACCCATTCAAATAAGCTCGTAGAGTAAGGTGAATGATAGGTTGCAGGACTTACTAGTATTAGAAAAATATTGTTAATTCAATGAACATGAAAATAAAAAAAAAGTCATAGGACTACCTATTGCAGGAGCACTAATGCCCTTAGGAAAAAAGTCCTATAAAATAACCATGATGATGATAAAAAGTAGGTCAAATCTCTCCTTTTTATGTGGAAGGAAATTTTATAAATGACAAATGTAAAAACCACTTTTTCTTAACCATGCTTGTCATTTTTACCACTCATTACTTTTACTAGTAATTAGGTAGAAATAATAAATGCTTTATATGATTCTCTAAAATTTACTTTAAGTCTCTCTTCAAAATAGCAAGAGAATTGGGGAATTCTATGTACATAATAATATACTAGAAGAGGCAACTCATATGGATCATCTAAACTCACCTAATAAGAGTTCAGCCTGAAGGAGCACTCATTTAAGAAATATTTCACTCAAAGGGGGACTTGACTTAGAAATTTTTTTTGAAGGCATGCACTCTCTCTTGTGAAGCTAAAACAATAAAGTATACCTCTTAGACAAATTTAACTATGGAGGGAACTCACCTATAAAGACCTTGTGTTAAGGAGGTACTTCTCATGAGAACTTGCATAAACTACAGGAGGTATACCTTTATTGAGGCAACTTATATTTTTAAGAGGACCCACTCCTAAACTACAGGAGGTATACACAAACTAACCATAAAATAAAGTTCTCATTAATCATTCCAGTCCTAAGCACAAAAAAACTTAGTGAAGGAGTGCATTGAAATTACTCTCCAAAGCTATGCATCGAAGGCACTCACTAAAAGCAAGTCAAATGTGGTACATATATTTTTTTCTAGTTAGTCAATGTGTCTACAATAGTCAAATATTATACTATTTTATTATTTTTTATATATAAACTCTTTATAGCTTTTTCAATACTATAAATAATGTTTTGAAAGGTATTTCAAGTTCTTTTTTATCAAATGTGACAATATATTGTTCATAGACATATTTTAGTGCTCCTATCCATATTTGTCCACTTCTCTCAATCAATTGCATTAGCTAGTAGGTGTCTTCTTAGAAAGAAAAATTAAAATCAACTCACTATACACCAAATGAAGTTATGTTAAAAAGTCAAAAGAAATTTAGAACATTTGATTTATGATACAAGCATCACTAATATTATGCTAAAAATCACAACGTTGGGAGGGAGCATATTACAATTAAACTAAGGAGCTATTGGGTTTGAAGCAAAAAGGTTGTAATGTATTTTAAATGTAGAGGTATTAAAAATAATTATGTTTTGCATGTAGTAAAAGAAATGAACAATATAATTTTAAAGTATTTAAAATACACTTTTTAATTCATATTTGGTGAATTTGAAATATTTAAATTTTGTCAATTTTAAATACATTGCAGATTCTCTATCATTACCACATGCTACTACTAGCTATAACCACCTATCACCCTTTGATCATTGCTACCTACCTCTACGATCAACATACTGCCGCTATAGCTAGCCACCACCCCCACCAACCTCCGATCGCTTCAGCCACGACCCACTACTACTATCGTTTGCCACTTTCAACCATAATAGGGCATCGTCATCATAGTCGCTTATGACCATAACAACTAGTCACCACCGAAGATAGTTGTCTGTCACCTCCCATCATGGCTGCCACCTTAACCACTTCCAGTCACCTTCCCCACTATTCTTACCTATCGACCACCAACATCTTTAAGCTTTATATTGCAATTAGTTAATTGAAGTCAAACAAATAAACATCTAAATAACTTAAAATAAAATAAATATGTTACATACTTATTTTATATTTTTTTATAATAATCTAAAACAACTAATTAACAACTTAGGGCCAAAATGCATCATGTGCCTAAAATATACACCTTGGTATCTATGGATGACAACCGTTGTAGCACATTTTAGAATTTGGCCACATTTTAAAAAGGAGCACAATATAAATTTATAGGAAAATAAGTAATTAGGAGAAAGTTGCAAAAATATTTTATATTCTCTTGAGAAGATGTTGATAAGTATTCTTCACAATAATTGATTAAATATTTATTTTATATAATATTAAGTAATTGCAGTGTTATGATGTAGTAAGGGTGTCAATTATTGACATGAATCAAACCTGACCAAAAAAAATCTAAGTTTGGGTCGACTCATTTAACCAAAGGGCTGGGACGGGTTTCGATTTTATTTTTCAACTTGTTTAAAAAATGGGTTGGCGTGTACCCAATCGGGTAACCCCAAATTATCCAAGAATTTACCCAATATATCTGGTTGCCCTAAATCTCGCCCGTGGCCTGCTCCGGCATAGCTCCGCCTCCATTGTAGATCCCACGTACTACACAACTCTAGAATACATTACACATTCGTGCGTGCTACCATCCTCCATTTATTAGATGTCGGTACACTCACCTGAGTATGCATTTCCATCCCTTGCAAAGGTGCACAACCGCATTCGTAGCTTGAACCCCCACTGACCTCCCGCAATCATTGTCTCTCGGCCCTCACCCATGCTCATCCTGTATTCATCCAGAACTACGCTTGACCCTAAGCATGCTCAGCCCAACTGGCTTCTCTCCTGCTTTCCACATTGCATGCGTGACACTCCTATGTCCACTATGTTCTTAGTTCGAGGGTCATGTTAGTTTAACCTGATAATCTATGTGGGTCATATTTGGTTGGAATTTTTGAACCATTTTAAAAATCAGGTCGGGTTAAGGTCAAGCCTTTTGGACCCGGATCAATTTGGGTTTGACTTGAATCTGACTCGTTGGCCTTTTTTGACACCATTATAATTTAGTGGTGAGAATTTACTATGGTTTTTATTCCAACAAATTCAATTCAAGAATTGTCTTTCAGAGGTAATTACTCTTCCATCCTAGAGTATTCACAGTGGTAGAGAAATATGATATTTAACGTATTAGCATTGTACAGAGATCTAGCACGCACACAAATAAGAAAAATGGCATAACTTTCATAAGAGACACCATAGTTTTTATGTGGAAACCCCTAAAAAGGGTGAAAAACATAGGTTTTGTGTCCCAGATTGAATGAATCCACTAATATTTGTAATATATTACAAATGAGGCTCTTCATTGGGAGAAGATCTTGGCTTAATGTCATAAATATACATCATATAGAGCGCATTACATGGTGGGAGTTATAATAATCAATATAGACAAGTTTATTCGATCAGCGGGACCATAGTCGATAGTATAGTGGTCAGAAAGATCATAATAGGTAGGTGACCGAGATCAGAAAGATTATTGTCTAGTGCTGGAGGTCAGAAGGACTATAGTACGTAATAGAGGTCATAAGGTCCATAGTCGGCCAGGAACAAGGGTCCAAAATAGCATATTTGGTAGTAGACTAGTGTCAGAAAGATCGTTATTTGGTTATGGAGGTCGGAAGGGTCATAGTAGGAGATGGAAGTTGAAAGGACTATAGTCAGTAGGAGATCGGAGTTGGAAAGACCATTGTCTTGTGATAGAGGTCAGAAGGACCATAGTAGGCAACAGAGGTTGGAAGGATCATAGTCATTAGGATCTGAAAGACCATAGTAGTAGGGCAGTAATCTGGTACAAGTGGTGGCCCGACAAAAGTTTGGGACTTAGGTGGTGGTCTAACAGAACTTTAGAGGTCAGGTGGTAATCCGGTGGAGCTTATGGCCTTAAGTGGTAGTCCAGTGGATCTAATGGCCTAACGTGGTGGTCTGATGGAGCTTAGGGCCTCACGTGGTGGCTCGACGAAGCTCAGGGCTTTAAGTGGAGGTCTGACATAACTTAGGGCCTAAAGCAGTGGTCTGATCGAGCTCAAAGCCTTAAGTGGTGGTCTGACATAACTCAGGGCCTCAAGTGGTAGTCCGGTGGAACTCAGGGCCTCAAGTGGCGGTGCAGCGGAGCTTGGGGCCTTAATAGGTGGTTCGGCGGAGCTCAGGGCCTCAAGTGATTGTTTGGCTAAGCTCAGGTCCTTAAGTGGCAAGGCATCAAGCTGTGGTACGGTGGAACTCCAGGTAGTGGTCGAGGAGGAGTGAGGAGGCAAGCATGATCTTCGATCTCTCTTTTGCTGTCTTGCTTAGATCCTGCACTTTCAAGAGAAAGGAGTGGTATATTTATTGAGTTTCTAGAGTGGCATGGCCCATAAATAAGTGGGAGATCAAGGGACTTAAGTGGTGTTCCGACGGAACATGGGGAGTAGATGGATGGACGGCCAATGTTGAATCCCTTGATTATGGACAGTTTTGATGGACATTTGAATGTCTTAGTGATGTTGGAATTTAGTGATCTTGGGCTCGTTGGATTCGTCTTGTCAAGCCACTTGCTTTGTTTATAAGCACGTCATGTTTGGAAACTGTTTGGTAATCAAAATTATGGTTTGAACACTCTAATAGTGCTTTGGACCCTTTATTTGTGCCCATTTGGGCTCCGATTGAGTCAAATTTGGTGTCGTTAGGTTCTTATTTCCGAGATGCTCAGTTCAACTATACATTTGCTAAAATTGGAGTTCGGATGGTCCTAATTTTATTATTAAAAATTTCCAACTTGATTTTACCTCAAAATTTGCGCCCGATCAAGAAATTTTTTGAGGGTGTATCATTTATAATAAACAAACAACAACAACAGCATCAAACCTTTATCCCACTACGTGGGTCCGGCTACATGAATCCTTTTTCTCCATTATGTCCTATTAAAAGTAAAATTCTTGTTTAAATCTAATAAAGAAAGGTCATTCCTAATATTTTCTAACCAAGTCTTTTTAGGTCTACCCCTACCTTTCTTAACATAAGTCATATCTAATACCTCTACTCTCTTAACCGGGTCATTGCAAGGCCGCCGTTTTATGTGACCAAACCATATAAGGCGACTCTCTCTAATCTTATCTTCTACTGGAGCTACTCCAACCTTTTCACGTCTATGCTCATTTCGTATCCTATCTCTAAGGGTAAAGCCACTCATCCACCAGAGCATTCTTATCTCTGCCACACTTAACTTAGTATTATGCTTCTCTTTTAATGGCCAACATTCGGCACCATAAAGCATTGCAGGCCTTACTACCATCTTATAGAATTTTCCCTTAAGTTTGAGGGGTACATTTCTATCACATAACAAACCCGATGCATTCTTCCACTTCAACCATCCAACTTGAATTCTGCTGATAATATCCCCATCTATTTCACCATCACTCTGAACAATATATCCAAGATATCTAAAACGTGTACTCTTATTAATGACTTGATCGCCCAAAGTCACAATCCCCTCACTAGGTCTATTGCTACTAAAATTACACTCCATATATTCCATTTTTGATCTACTCAAGCGAAAACCTTTAGACTCTAAGGTTGACCTCCATAATTCAAGTTTACCTTCAACTCCCTCTCTAGTCTTATCAACAAGAAGAATATCATCAGCAAAAAGCATACACAAAGGCACATCCACTTGCAAATGTCTAGTGAGAACATCCAAGACTAAAGCAAAAAGATATGGGCTTAAGGCTGATCCTTGATGTAACCCAACCGAAATAGGGAATTACTTGGACTATCCACCTTGTGTTTGATCACAAGTAATAGCTCCTGCATATATATCTTTAATGATTTGAATATAAGCACTATTGACTCCTTTCTTTTCAAGAACTCTCCATAGCACTTCTCTTGGAACTTTATCATATGCTTTTTCTAAATCAATAAATATCATATGTAGATCCTCCTTATTTTCTCTATATTTCCCCATCAAACCTCTTAATAAATGTATGGCTTCCATAGTCGACCTACCCGGCATGAATCCAAATTTATTTTGAGAAACATTAGTATCACGCCGCAACCTATGCTCCATAACTCGCTCCCATAGTTTTAAAGTATGACACATTAACTTAATATCTCTATACTTCGCACAATCTTGTGCATCACCTTTATTCTTAAAAATAGGAATTAACACACTCATTCTCCACTCATCTAGCATCTTTTAGTCTTCAAAATAGTATTAAAAAGTTTAGTAAGCCATGAAATTCCTTCATCTCCTAAGTATTTCCACACCTCTATTGGAATATCATCAGGTCTAACAGCTTTTCCACCCTTCATTTTCTTTAAAGCCTCTCTAACTTCAGTTTTACTAATACGCCGATAAAAGCATAAATTTTTATTTTCATTTACGATGCTAAGGTCACTATAGTCAATCTTATTTTCACAATCTTCATTAAAAAGTTTAGCAAAATATCTCATCCATCTTTGTTGAATATCATCTTCTAAGAAAAGTATTTTTTTATCTTCATCTTTAATACACTTCACTTGAACTAAATCCTTACTACTTCTATCTCTTTGTTTGGCTAACTTATACATATATCTTTCTCCCTCTTTAGTATATAATCTATTATATAAATCAATAAAAGCTAATGCCTTTGCATCGCATATTGCTTTCTTATCATCCTTACGAGCCACTTTATATATTTCTCAATTATCAGAATTTTTAAAATTAAACCAATTTTTATAACAAAGCTTCTTATTTTTAATTTTTTTCTTGCACATTAGGATTCCACCACCAACTATTTTTACTATTAGGAGCTTTTCCCTTTGATACTCCAAGGATATCTTTTGCAATATTCTTAATATCACTAGCCACTTTTTCCCACATAATATTAGCATCCTCATGCACAGACAAAATCTTAAGATCTAAAATTTTATTTCCAAAAATATTTTTGTTAATATTCTTTAAATGCCCCCATTTAATCCTAGAAAATTATTTTATTTTATTTTTTTTTATACCTCTTTATCTTAAAGTCCAAAACTAATAATCGATGTTGGGTATATAAATTTTCACTCGGAATAACTTTACAATCTTTGCAATCTAAACGATTTAATTTTCTAATAAGAAAATAGTCAATCTGGGTTATACTATATCCATTTTTATAAGTGATGAGATGCTCGTTCAGTTTCTTAAATAAGGTATTAGCAATTGAAAAATCATAAGCTAAACAAAAATCCAATATGGTCTTGCCACCTTCATTCGTTGTTCCAAATCCATGGCCACCATGAATGCTTTAAAAATCATCTACCTCTCTACCAACATGCCCATTTAAATCTCCTCCAATAAAAACTCTTTCTTTAAGAGGTATATTTTTTATTAATTCTTCTAATTCATTCCAAAAATTTAATTTAGAACTCATATCCAAACCTACTTGAGGAGCATAAGCACTTATAATATTAACAATCTTATCATCAACAATAATCTTTAAAGCTATAATTCTATCTCCAATCATATTAATTTTTATAACATTATCATTTAAACTCTTATCTATAATAACACCTACACCATTTCTAGTATGACTCCTACCCGAATACCAAAGTTTAAATCCTAAACTATCAATTTTCTTAGCCTTATCTCCAACCCATTTAGTTTCCTGAATGCACAAAATATTTAACTTCCTATGAATCATAATATCTATTAATTTCATTAATTTACCTGTAATGGAACATATATTCCAAGTTTCTATCCTAATTTTAGTTTCATGGACTAGCTTCTTTTCCCACATCCGTCCTTGATGTGGGAACCCTTGCCTATTTAACACTGCACCCGGGCGTCGGTGCAGCGGCCCTTACACATTTGTCACTGTATTCAGGCCATATAGTGCGTCGCTTCCAAGGGACGCCCTAGCATTAACACAATTTCTTAAAGGATTCATGTCATTATTGTTCGACAAGTTTTACGCTGGCTGTCGACTACCTAACGCAACCCTCCACTTTTCTCATCTAGGACTTGGGACCTGACAACGGCAGTGTCATGTATCATTTATAATAAAGTTATTAAAAATTTTATTTTTTTTTTTCTAACAAAAGATTTGTTCATAAATTATATTCTTATGTAATAATTTTGCAAGTTTTTTATATTTAATATGGGTAAATCTAAAGTAAAACGTTATTTTTTATTTTTGTAAAAATATACGTAAAATTATTAATGATTCTTTTGTATTAGAATTGTTTAATATTTATTTGAAATTTTATTAGAAATAAATTTAATTTTTAAAATAACTAAATATAAATTGATTATAGGTAGAGTTATTTTAACATAAATTTAATTTATGTAAAAAAAATAAACAATTAAAATTAATTTAAATAAATTTAACTATAATTTCTTAATTTAAATAAATTTAAATTTTCTATTAAACATTCTTTGTAGTTAATTTTTTTACAGAATAAATTTATATCTAATCTAATTTGTAATCATAATAATAAAAAACTTTTTCACATACAAATAATCTGATAGATTTTTACATTTCATTATCTTTTAAAAATAAAAAAAATTAAATTAAATTTATAGATACTAAATTTAAAAGAATTTACAATAACGTTTCATTAAAAAATTTAGTATTATTATTATTAAATATATTTGTTTTAATAAATTTTTTATAATTAACTAATGCAATTTATTCATTAAATTGCATTTCGCCGGAGTTCGATTCTGCGTTGCTCTCTCCAAGAAGAAAATACTTTCCACTAGAATAGCAACAGTTAACACATTTAAATGGGTAGATAAGAAATTGTTGTCGTGAATATTCATCAAGAAGGGACAAAATATTTTTTACATTTTCTAAAAAAAACCTAATATATCTTGCATTTTCTGAAAACAATAAATGTTTTTATACTTAAAAAAAATGAAGTATTTTAGCATCTAAGATTCTTTTTAAAAATTCTCCTAATTATTTTTTATATAATTTTATTGTAGATAACCTTTTCAAATTAATGCAAAGTTTTCGCACAAAAAAATTAAATTAAAAAATAATTGAAGAAAGGGACATATCCTTGCTG